>JAOWBW010002010.1:0-67005 GCA_026119855.1 Campanula takesimana
AACCGGTTTCAGTTTCAAGAATTGCTCCAAACCATAACGGTGTGGTGCTTGCTCTACCCTCGGACCTTGATCATGTATGGCCTTCATGGCCGCCTCAAACATGCCTTGAAACATGGCACGGGCTTCATCCCTTGTATCATTCTGATTCTGTGCCCCACTAGCACCTCCTCTGTTTCTTCTTCCAGACATTGCGAGTAATTACCTGCATAAGACATCAACCGTTATCACTCCGCACACTATACCCACCTAGGTCATACTAATGCCACCTAGACTATACTTAGAGCTAATGCCATAGCTCTGATACCAACTGTCCGCGACCCCGGACCCCGCGGGCCCCGGGACCGCGATCTGGACGTCGACTCTAAACAAAAAAAACTCCAAAATACCGAAGTTAAAAATTTCATTTAATACAAAAGGTGATAATCCAAAGTTTTACAAAAACCAAGTTTGATAAAGACTAAATACAAACGATCATAAACTTCCACAAGTTTATGCCCGACAAATAAAAATATACAATCCTTAGTGACGTCATTGTTTGGTACAACTACCCCAAAATGGTTACACATTTACATAATGGAAACAACCCTATATCACACCTTCCCCAAAAGAACGGATCCACACTCGACGTCCTCTTTCTCGTGATCAGCGAGACTAGTCCTTAGCACCTGGGGGGGGGTTAAGGAAAAACAAAAGATAAAAAGGAAAGGGGGTGAGATAAATCTCAATAAGTTACTAATGCAACTACATGACATGCTATGATGCAATATACAATAAGCAATAATAAAAATCACATAGCACATAGCATTTATCACATAACAGATAGCAGCGAAATAACACATAACAAAGGATATAGCCTAGGTTTTCCAATCCGGAACATCCAAATAAAGGATCGCTGCGCAGCTTCAAAAATCAACCAATCATCATCTTCATAATAGCATGAAAGCCGAAGAGCAAACCCCGGTACCGGAACCAATAACCATAAAAGTAGTGTCACAAGGGACGGGAGACATGCCACAAAGTCATGCTCCAAGTAAAGCTAAAATGAACACAAGGGAGCTAGCTCTTCTCACATCCAAGGCCAATCTGGAGGAGGGTAATAAGGGGGCAAAACAATGGTCAACATCACAATGGACTTGGCCGTGCCATCATAATGTTTCCGCATCGCCCAAAACACACACAAAATACCAGCTGGACTTTCACGTAAAGGCTAAGTAATAAAATACTAGCACGATAAACAACAAAGGATTCCAAAGTAGGGAATCAAGCCAAATAATCACCAAGAAGATGACATGAACCAACAATACACAATAAGGTGCTTCGAAGTCCAAAATAACAATTAATGAATTTCAAACACAAACTTGATCACAAAGGACCCAATTCTATCACTAAAGTGTACTACAATGTTCACTAAGGTCAACTAGGAGGACACCCAAGATTTAGACCAAAACGCATTCTTCCAATCACTCAATTTTAACAAATGTTAAACTTTCAGAGTACTGTGCGGCCGCCCAAAAGGGTCTGTGCGGTCGCCCAAAAAGACTCAAAACAAGGACAAAAGCTTTCAGATAGTTGTGCGGTCGCCCAGGCTATATTGTGCGGCCGCCCAACCTTCCGGATTGCCAGAAATCGGGAAGAACAACATGGGTTCTTCCATTTTCAAACCCAAACCACATTCAACCCAAAATCCAACCTTCCAACTCATATACTAAAGTGTCAAAACAACTTATAAGTCTAAAAAGGCTCCTAAGACAATTTAACAACCAAAATCAAGAATCAAACCCAACATTCAAGATTTCACCATTTTTGATCAAAACCCCAAATAAATTCCAAACAAATTCAAACTCATCCAAACTTCACATACAACACATCAAACATTATCTAGGCATGATATGAACATTTTAGCATTAAAATGGGGGAAAAGTAACTTACTTGCAATTCTCAAAGTCGATGGATTTCAAATCTTTTTGACTCTACGCGATCCTAGCGACGATCTAAACACGTTTCATGTTTTAGAAATGAGAGAAGATGAGAGGAAGAAGGAGAAAATGAAGAGAGATGAAGAGGAAGAAAACTTACCCACAAAGCTTGGAGAGAGAGAGAGAGAGTTGTCTGAGAAGGGAGGTGAAGAATGAGGGAGTAGGGTGATGGGAGAGGTAAGGGAGGAGAGGAGGAGTAGGGGGAAATAATTCAAAATGTTACACTTAGGCCCCCTCTCTCACACTACACACACATACTACTCCCTACTAACAATTAAGACCCAACAATACCACATTAACCCAAATGACCCAAATAAATGCTAGGCATAATTATTATAACACATAAATTGCACACAATAATATTTAAATAATTAATAATTTAAATAAATAAATAAGCAATTAATTAAATAAAAATCATTTAATTACTAATAAAATAGAGCCTATATTTCGGGTCGTGACACTCGTCCTCCCCAGTCTACTCCGAATCATCACCAGTGGAACTGTGCTCACCCTCATTGCCACTCTTGGTCTCCTCGTCATCAGCAGACTCTTCTCCAGACTCCTCAATTGTGATCTCGTGACGGCGTCTCTTTGGTACCGGCGCTGAGGAACTAGCACCACCACGGCTAAGGCTCCGACTCAGTGACCGCCTCACTGAGGTGAAAACATCATTGACAGCACCATCGACATCCTGCTCAACATCTCTGCATCCTCGCCCCATACCACGGGCACCCCGAGCCATACCTCTAGCAGCTCCGGACATGGTCCCTGCAACCTCCCTGGTCAGGTTCGCCATGTCTCTGTAGAGCTCCATACCATCGACATCACCATCATTGACAGCACCATCGACATCCTGATCAACATCTCTGCATCCTCGCCCCATACCACGGGCACCCCGAGCCATACCTCTAGCAGCTCCGGACATGGTCCCTGCAACCTCCCTGGTCAGGTTCTCCATGTCTCTGTAGAGCTCCAGCACCTTCTCCTCCAGTTGGCGCAGCCTGCTCCGTATCCCCTTGTTTTGGCGGCCTATATGCCTATAAGCAGCAACGGGTATCTGTCACAGCAGAAACAGGAAACTACATTAGTATGCTGAGATAAAAGAGACTGGAACAGCAAATGAGTCATAATCAGAAATGTGCAAGAAAGAACACAATCATACCACAGATACTTGGGCAGGAGGCTCCCTCTCCGGTGACATATCCTCTCGGACTATCTCCCTCTGCTCCTCAGCAATCTCAAAGTTTGAGTACGTATAGTACAAAGGAGACAGAGGGGGATCAAAGGAATAACCTGCACCGGTGGGGTAAAACTGTGCAGAAGTAGAAGGAGCAGGCTGTGTTCCCCGAGGGTCGGCATACATAAAGACCAGCATCAGATTGTTCGCTTGGAAGAGGCCAGAGTCCTGATAAAGAAGGATGAAAGGGGTAGCATCAACCCCTGCCATATACATGGCCCTATCATCCTCATACAACGCCCCCCAGTTACGAGGGCAGAAAGGAGGGAACTCTAGAACCGCCGGCCTAGGCGGGTTATGGTAATCAACCATCTAGCTCCCGTGTTTCCAGTATACCTCTTCTCCAAGTACATGGCCATGCACTCCACGGAGCTCATCAAAAGCCTCGAGCGGGTATGGAACAGTGTGTGCTCTATGTTGACATAAATCGGTCTCCAGGGGAACAGTGACTAAGATACGGTCTCAGGCTTCATACCATCCAGATATTGCCTGGTTGAAACTAAGCTGATGGGGGCGGTGCTGGTCTTCACATTTCTGGCCTTGTAAGACCATCGCGCACAGTCAGGATACAGGGGCTGTCCCTCCCGCTCAATCCGAAAATCTCTCATCCCCAGAATAGCGAAAGCCCACAGCTACAAACAGAAACAAAGTCAGAAATTATACACAGTTGAAAGTGCAGAAAAGACAGAAATCTGAAAAAGGCAGAGTAATGAGTATACCTCCCAAGCAAGGGAAAATCCGGTAACCGAGTTCTAAGTCAAACGGCTGGTCAAGTCCATACCCCGATAGCACGCAGCCAGGCCCGCTGCACCCCAGTTATATTGAGCAGCCTGATCCAGATCAATCAGAAGATCCAACAAGGATAAAGAGGCAGAACTTCCCCCATTCGCAAATAGGGTGTTGGACAAAGCAAACCAAATAAAACACCGAGCCACCACCTCGACCCTGTCAGCGGTAACTCCCCGAGACTCAGCCTCAAGGACTCTAAAGTAAGTCCGAAACTTCCCCCAAGTCACTCGGGAGTTCTTCACCATGAGCTCACAGTCAACCTAAGCCAACAGCTTAGTAGGCGTCCTAGCAGTCCCGCTAACACCATAAGGGACGGCAACCCATGAAAAAGGAAAACCGGTCAGAGCTGTAAAGTTAGTCGGGGTCATAGTCACCTCCCCCATCGGCAAGTGGAAAGTGTGAGTGGTGTCCCACCATCGCTGTCGCGCCCCAACCCGTGGTCCTACTTGTCCCCACGTTCAGGACACGCACGGAAGACGTCATAAAACACTTTTAGAAAATTTTTCGAAATATACTTTCATAAAGTTTAACAAAATCCACACTCGAAGTTCAAAAACTTCCATTTAACTTTCAAACAAACTTTACAAACATTTTCACAAACGAAAGTACTTAGCCCGCAGGCTTATAAACTCTTATACAAAAATGTACAATCACCACACTTTTAACAAAATAGGTGATACACGGATAAAGTCTCGGGTACACTACCCCAAAGGTTATACATTTATATAATGTAACCTTTAAACCACACTTACTTTCTAAAATGGATTATCAACCCGATGTCCTCCCTTGTGAAGTGACATATCCCCTTGGCTCGCCTTTATCTAAGGAAAACAACAATAAAGGAACATGGTGAGAATAAATCTCAGTAAGCTACTAAAATGCAACTACGTTACATGCTGAAATGATACTCATAATTGAACAATGTCAATAAGCATTCATATATCACATAACATGAGAGGCAAAGCCAACTCATAATACCACACATAAGGCGGAAATAAACACTCATGCGTGGATACTATGCCAAGGTTCTCGAATCAAACATATAACCATCTGAGAGGTGTCAACTGAGCAGCACCAAAGGGCTGAAGCCGGTTCCAGAACCAAACAATAACAACAATAACAACAACGGGGGGAAAATGACACAAAGTCATAACCCAAACGGTGACTAAACTAACACAAAGGAGAGCTAGCCCAAACCCAATCCGTGGCCCAAGGAAGGGGGTTAAAATGGGAAATCAATGGTAGAAGCCTTACAATGAAATTGGCTCGTGTGCCATTATAATCCCTACCACTGCCCGACTCCAAAACAAGTACCAGATGGACTTTAACACGAGCATAGTAATAAATACTTGCTTAAATAACAACCGGGGCATGATTCCAAAGTAGGGAACCACACAAAGTCATCACAAATATGCAAACACGTTACTCATAAAAGAGTTCACAACATTGATATTAAGTCACAACACAATCTTATATCAATGACATTAAGTCAAACAACAATCTTACACACACTTGAACACGATCCTCAACAACCAAATACGTTAAACCCATTTCTCACACAAGGGATTACAAAGTAAGAAACCCCACGAAAGCATCATAAAGATGTACAACACCCAAAATGAACCTAAACGGTTACATAATTCCAAACTCGATCACAAACGGACCATTCGTAAATGTTTTGTGTTATAAAACACTTACTAAAAACTCGACATAATCTGAACCTGAAACTCAACTAAATAAACCAACTTATCTCGTATTACTCAAGAAGAGCTTTAAAATAATAGTTTACACGCCTTAAACGGAGTCCGGATCAAGAAGTTATGACCTCCGGAAGATTGAACGTAAAACGGACAAACTACAAAAGAATAGGGTGCGCACGCCCTCCCTAAAAGGGAGCGTGTGCCCTCTTTGATCAGAATGATGGTTTTTGAGATACTAGAGGGTGCGCACGCCCTCCCTAAAAGGTAGCGCGCGCCCCATCGCACGATTAGGCTTTTTGGGCCTTCCTGGTGGCCTAAAACTTGATACTTTTACTCCCTTCGTTCCACTGTCCCAAAAGTACTAACACATACCTTACCTCTTACATAAACCTTAACCAAAGGAACCTAGGAAACACACTTATACTTCCTTTACCATTTCAAACCAACCTTCCAATACTCCCTTTGTCCCAAAATTACAAGTATCACAAAACTTATTCAAAACATAAATTCACAACACATATAGCGGGTTGGACACTTTTGGCGGATCACATCGGCAGACATCACGTGGGTGCCTCCGCATGGGGTTTAAGCAGGTATCTCATTACGAGTGCGGGTCATTCCTTCATCTGGCTGGCTGGGCTTCGCTCCACCACTTTCTACTTGGGCCAACGGGTGGCTCGCCAGTTCGGACAAGTCCAAGGGATCCCCTTTTCTGACCTTCCCATCACAGATTATATTTGCCGGTGAGTACCAACATATGCAACTTTGATCAAAGAAGTTTGGTATCAGAATGGCACACATTGGTCGAGGCAGGCGCCGGGGTGAAGGGACACATTTTATGAACCCACTTTGGAAAATCTTGAGTGGTTGGGCCCTCAAATTGTTGAAGAAACCGCTACCATTGCAGCTTTGGTACTAGAGATCGTAGGTCCAGAAATTCTGTCTGGGGATTACTATTCCCAGATAACAGGGTCGACAGTTTTCCAGAATCAGATTGGCGGGAGTCAACCACGCAGCGGTCATCGATCCGGACGCCGCAGAAATGATCGGGGCTTAACTTCAAGGAACAACCCATCCTGATGCAACGAACTCTAATAATCAAAGGGGAGAAAGCTCGACGGGTCCTTATCCGAACGTGTTCGATCGTCTCAGTCCCTGAATAAAGTTTCAGTTATTTTTGCTTTAATCCTTGGTTGCCACGCCAAGATGATGTGCTTTTATTTCAAAGTTTGTTGTGTTTGTTTTTCCTTTTGAATGTAATGTTTGCAAGTTCAACGTGGGGAATAAAAAGCTTTCTTTTCCTTTTTTTTTTTACAGACTCGATAGGAAACACAAATCTCTGCGTCTTCTACGCATAATACTTCTTTAATTTGCTGAGGTTGCAGGGCTGAACAAGGTCTTCTCCAAATTCAGTTTGCAGGAACACGGCTCCACCAGACTGTATCTTCTTGACAATGTAGGGGCCCAACCACGAAGACTTCCATTTCCCTCGGGGGTCGACATAACTTGGTGGCTTTTCTCGCAGCACAAGATCTCCCATTTTGATATTGCAGTCTTTCACTTTCTTGTTAAATGCTCTGGCAATTCTGCGCTGGTACGCACGATTGTGCTCAAGGGCCAACAACCGCTTTTCATCGAGCAATGCTAACTCTTCATGGCGACTTTGTAACCAATCAACTTCAGACACTTGATTCTCAAGTAGTACTCTCATAGAGGGGATTTCAAGCTCAATCAGGAGAACTGCTTCCATGCCATATGCAAGTAAATAAGGAGTAGCCCCAGTCGGTGTCCGAACAGATGTGCGGTATCCCCACAAGCCTAAAGGCAGCTTCTCGGACCAATCTTTTCCAGTGATAGCCATCTTTCTAAAGATGTTCTTCAGGGTTTTGTTCGCCGCTTCTACCGCTCCATTGGCTTGGGGTCGATAGGGGGATGACTTGTGTCTGACCACCCGGAATTCGTCAAGCAATCGGTTGACTTCCCCTTCAAAGTGAGTTCCATTATCTGAGATCATCTCATAAAGGACCCCATATCTATAGAAAATGTTGGTACGAATGAACTCGGCTACCTTATTGGCATTCAAAACTTTGTAAGCAGCGGCCTCAACCCACTTGGTGAAGTAATCGATAGCTATGAGCACGTATTCTTGCCCACCCGAACCTTTCAGTTTGACCTGACCAATAACATCTATCCCCCATGTGGAGAAAGGCCAAGGAGCAGTTGATTGATAAAGAACGTGTGGCGGCAGATGTTGTAGACTAGCGTACCGCTGACACTGATCACAGATTCGCACTTTCATCATACAATCCTTTTCCATCGTGGTCCAGTAGTACCCTTGCCTCACTATCTTCTTAGCGAGCATGTGCCCATTCATGTGGGGTCCACACAGTCCCCCATGGATTTCATCCATGATTCTATTCACCTCAGTCTTATCTACACAGAGAAAATTTGGTCCGTGATGATACCTTTTGTACAACTGATCTCCGAAAATCACAAATTGGGAGGCCCATCTGCGCATTGCAATCCTTGCCCTTTTGTCCCTTTCTGGAGGGTAGGTCCCATTCCTGAGCACATTCCATACGTCTGTATACCACGGCTCTTCATTCTCTTCGCTTTCTAGCTCAATATCCAGGCAGTAGGCTGGGATTGATCTCTTACTAACCACAAACGGCTTTACCATAACATCTGCAGGGAATTCCATGATGGAGGCTAGGGTAGCCAATGCATCTGCGAATCTGTTTCGGTCCCTTGGGAGATAATGGAATAAGATATCTGAGAAGCGTTCTATGAGCGCTACCAGTCGAATATGATACTGATGTAGTCTTGGATCCAGGATTTTCCATTTTCCTTCGACATGATTGATGATCAAGGCGGAGTCCCCGAACACTTCAATTTCTTTGACCCCTCGATTTAATGCTTCTCCCAGGCCGGCGATGCAAGCCTCATACTCTGCTGTGTTATTCGAACAGTCGAAGTCTAACCGGATAGCAATGGGCGTGTGCGCATCACTTGGATCAATGAGCAAGATTCCAATTCCGAAACCTCTCTTGTTGGCAGCCCCATCAAAGAAGAGTTGCCACTTATTCTCCGAACAATCAACAGTGTAGATCCCTTCATCGGGAAACTGAGCTTCTGGTCCGGGCTGAAGATCAAGAGCCAAATCTGTAAGCTGGTCTGCTATCACCCTTCCTTTAATGGACTTAGGCGTTGCGTAAGTCATATCAAACTCGCTTAAGAGAAAAGCCCACTTGGCCACTCGATTGGACATGGTTGGCCTTTCGAGGATGTACTTCACTGGATCCATTCGGGATATAATCTGGACAGGTAAGGATTGCAGATAAACTTTTAATCGCTGTGAGACCCAAACCAAACCGGTACATGCCTTTTCCAACGCTGAGTAGTTCAATTCACTCCCTTATAGCTTTCTGCTAACAAAATAGATGGCACTTTCCACCCAGGAGTCCTCTTTTTCTTGTGCAAGCATTACTCCTACTGCAGTATCAGTAACTGTTAGGTACAGTCGTAAGGGTTTGTACGAATGAGGTGGCGCCAAGACCGGTGGGCTTGTCAAGTATTCTTTGACCTTTTCAAAAGCAATCTGGCATTCTTCATCCCATGATCGATCGGTGTCCTTTTTTAGGAGCTTAAAGAGCGGTTCACACATCATGGTTAACTGCCGTATGAATCTGCTAATGTATTGAATCCTTCCCAAGAAACCTTTCACCTCTTTTTGAGTTCGAGGTTGAGGCATTTCTGTGATGGCCTTTATTTTGTCGGGGTCGACTTCAATCCCTTTTTCAGTTACCAAGAAACCTAAGACTTTACCTCGGACAGTACCGAATGCGCATTTAGTAGGATTCAATTTCATGTGGTACTTCCGCAACCTTTCGAAGAACTTTCTGAGGTTAATCAGATGCTGAGCGCCTTCTTCAACTGAGTGCACAATCATGTCATCCACGTAGATTTCAAGCTCTTTATGGATCATGTCATGAAAAAGGGTCGTAGCAGCTCTTTGATAAGTGGTTCCGGCATTTTTAAGACCGAAATGCATCACAGTATAGCAGAACGTCCCCCACGGGGTGATGAAGGAAGTTTTCTCTTGATCTTCTACTGCCATCTTAATTTGGTTATAACCCGCCATTCCATCAACGAACGACTTCACTTTGTGCATTGCAACCGAGTCCACCAAAATGTCAATATTTGGTAACGGGAAATCATCCTTCGGGCAAGCCTTGTTGAGGTCTCTGAAATCAACACATATCCGGACTTTTCCGTTCGCCTTTTCAACTGTGACCATATTGGACAACCATTGGGGATACTCCACAACTCGGATGAAGCCTACTTGTAGCAGCCTCTCGATCTCCTCTTTAACCTGAAGGGCCCACTACGGCTTGATTCTGCGTAGTTTCTGCTTGACCGGTTTGGCGTCAGGAAAGGTAGGAATTCGGTGTTCCACGATCGTCGGATCTAACCCTGTCATGTCTTCATACGACCAGGCAAACACATCAACAAATTCTTTGAGTAAACTGATCAGCTGTTCCCTGTCAGCCCCTTGCATGAAGCTCCCGATCTTCATTTCTTTGACTTCTTCATTCAGCCCCAGACTGATGGTAGACAGATTTTCCCCACAGGCTTCTAATTTTCGTTCCCCACGCTGTTTTGCTAACCTGTTTAACTCGATTAAATAGTCTTTTTAATCTTGACGTATGTTTTTTAAAGATTCATGATTAACTTTAGTTGTTGTTAAATTTTCATTTGTTAAATCATTTTTTAAAATATTGGCAACCGAGGAGTAAGCGGAAATAGAGGAAACTTCATTCACAAAAGAGGGGAGTACAAGCTCGGCGACCGTGTCGAGGTCCTCGACAGTGAGGTCCTCTTCGGGAGTCCCGGAAACAACATTAGATAGCACAAAGGGTTCAAAAGCGGGGCCATCAGGGCGAACATAACCAAACTGCTCCACCAGAGTGTCAGTAGTAGGGAGCGGGCCAGTGGTTCTGGACCAGTTATTAAGTGGTGCCACTGCCGGCTTGAGGTGCTTCACCGGGTCAAAAGCTTCACCATTACCATTTTCGATCATAACCACATATCCGTCTTCAAGACCAATTCCTTCAAACAACCCGAAGACATCATCTTCTTCATCAATATTCCACGGTATAATCGGGTCCAGTTGCTTATAGGAACTGCCCACATCAAAGTTTTCATCGACCATCTTGATATTCTCAAATACTTCCCATCCAGCATGAGGCTTTTCATTAATGCCAATAACTGGCTCAAAAGGCATAACATACGCGACATCCTCAACTTTGCAAACAAAATATCCCTTCCAGGACTTTTCATAAGGACAGAGTGGGTAGAGCTTATAGGTCCTTCCACTTTTGATAGCAGTCTGTCTCTCCTTTTTCTGACGTACAGCTTCGGCGATTTCGGCAGGAGTCGGTTTGTAGCCAAGCCCAAAAGGAAGGAAGAAAAATGGAACATCATCCTTGATAGGTTCAATACACCCTTGTTGCTCTTTTCCAATCCCCATCATAGGCAGGAACTTCATCTTCTTGACCATATTCAAGGCCATTGCGTCTCCATACCTGGTCCGCTTTCTACCAATTAGATCGGTCTCCTTGACATATTCAATAGCATGGATCCGAGCTTGTGGGATCACTTCAAAAACACTCAAGAAGATGCCAGTATCTTTGTGCTCAATTCCCAAAATCGGGAGGTCATGAACTTGCGTATCATCTTGGGCATGAACTACCACTACATGATTGTCGTGGATGAACTTGATGCACTGATGGTAGGAGGAAGCTACCCCTCTTACTCCATGGATCCAAGGGCATCTCAAGAGTAGACTGAATGAGGACTTGATATCAATCACTTGAAATTCAATCGGTATGACAAGAGGGCCAATGGTGAGAGTGAGAAGGACAACACCCAGAACACAGCGACTGGTGCTATCGTAAGCACGAACCACTTGAGAAGATGGGGCCAAATCAGTTATCTTGATTCCCAAATCTTCGAGAACATGCACGGGGCATACATTTACTGAGGAGCCATTATCGATCAAAACACGAGCTAAGTGCTCACCTCCGACCCCAACTGTGATGTGCAGAGCCTTGACATGATTAAGACCAATTTTTGGTGCATCGAGATCAGTAAAAGTGATGATATTCCCAAAATGAATGTTGCCGATCATGTGGAAAAGGTCATTGGGAGAAGTCTCGATCGGCATGACAGCTTGAGCAAGAGCTTTAACCAACACGTCTCGGTGCTCCTGTGAAGACGAGAGCAAACCCCAAATGGATATATTAGCCTGTGTTTTATTTAACTGGGTCAAGACCGGGTTCTCGGCGACCTTCTCTTTCTGAGCGGGGACTTCTTCTTTATCCTTTCCCAATTCACTTGCCTCTCGGGATTTGGAGGCTGATAGGCTCTTCCCGAGCGAGTGAGGTGATTCACATTTCCGCCAACCCAAGTGGCCTTTTTAACAGGGGCCTTTTGCTCCTTAACAGCTTTAGCACTAGACAAAATCGAATCCCAAGAGATCATATGGCATTCAAAATCTTCGGAGATAACAGGAGTTACAGTGTAATTCAAAGCTTTCTTCGGAACGATGAAACTAGTCCTTGAGTAGTTTCCTTCAAACTCGATCACATGGATCCCTGGAAAGGGATTAGTCACCACATTTGGTTGGGGCGGCTTCTGAATGAGTCCATCGTCTATCATGTCTTGCAGAGTGTGTCTCAAACTCCAACATTCATTTGTCGCATGACCAGGTGATACGTGGTATGCACAATATTTACTTGCATCCCAATTCTTAGGAGGCGGATTAGGCGGGCGGTATCCTTCTATCGGCTTTAGTACTCCTTGGGCGACCAATCCTTGAAAGATAGTAGACAATGGAGCGCTGAATTTATCAAAATGGCGATCTCTCCGATTTCCACCATTCCTTCGCTGATCGGTGACAGAGTTCACAGACGCGTCTTGATTATAACACGGAGGTGCCCTATTGTAGCTGCTCCGGCTTGGTCCCGCATTGTTGTTCCAAAAAGGAGCAGGGGTCATGGCAACATTGTTCACAACTGGTGCCGGGGCTTTAGCAGCGGATCGGAATCTGTAGGAGCTAGGAGAGGAATCTGGCTTGATCACCCCAGTTCGGACATCTTCGTCAATACGAGAACCCACATCAAGAATAGAAGAAAAATCTGGAAACGGGAGATATTTCATCTTATCTGCATACACCGGCTGAAGATTCTTAAGGAAAATACGAGTTTGCTCGGCACTGTCAGGCCTCTCCAGAGTTTGAGCAACTTTCTTCCTCCACCTACTTGCAAATTCAGAAAAGGATTCCTTCTCACGCTGAGCACACGAATCGAGGTCACGACGGTTCTTCTCCCAGTTGGAGTTATCTTTGTATCGCTTCTGGAATTCATCCACGAACTTCCCCCAATTATCAACCAGATTGGCATCCACAGTCATAAACCACTGCTTAGCGGCTCCTACCAAAGTCAGATGGAAGTTGGAGGCCATCGCACCAACATTAGCCCCACGAGACTGCATTGCATGAGCGTAAGATTTCAGGTGGGCCATTGGGCAACCTGTACCATCAAATTTCTCCACATCGGCCATTTTGAATTTAGGAGGCAGAACAGCAAATGGAGACAATTTCAAGGAATCTGCAGAAAACTCCCCTTTATTCATGACCTTTTTCAACATTTCTTTCATTTCGCTCATTTCAATCTCAGCTTTAGTAAGGGGTACATATGGGCACCCTTGTAGAACGCTTCCATTTGGCGGACTAGGTTAGGATCTTACCCCTGGGAAGTTCCTTGATTAATCTGAGAGGCACCGCTAGCAAACGCACCATAAGCGTTGGGCTGCTGATTCGGATACAGAGTCTGCATATACTGAGCAAAGGCATTATGATCAGGCGGATACTGAGACGGATGCACAGCAAAATTTGCTGGATTCGGGATGAAGGGCTGGTGAGTGACACTGAAGTCTGGATGAGCCACATTACCCTGAGGAGGGATGTTCTGGTGATGACTCTGGCCGATGGTGTTGCTACCAATAGGATTCAAGTTGATGGTAGGGATGCCACTTCCATTGGGACCTGCATTGCCATTGGGATTAGGATTGGGAACCCCATTTCCGGTCTGATTAACGTTCGGATCGCCATTGGGATTTCTGTTGGGGTTGCCATTGGGAGCCCCATTACTATTCTGATTCTGCATCTGCACAAGTGTAGCCAGTAGCTCATCTTGCTGAATCCTCATCTGACCCAACACATTCTGCTCCAACCATGCTTGAAGACCTGGTGGCGGCACATAGGCTTCCTCATTTCCTTCCTGGGCCATTGCAATAGCTTCTTCGGTTACAGGCACTATCTCGGCAACTCGGATCAACCTCCCCTTACTGTTTCTAGCTCCCCCTTTCCAAGTAGATGCCAGGCTTAGAGTATCTGAAAGGGATGGTGTTTAGGGCTGATTAGAGAGTGAAAAGGATCGAGATTTTCCGAGTTTGATTCAAAAGGAGTTCAAAAATCAAAATCAATCCTAGAATGCCGGATAAGCACTTGCTTTATTTTGACATGTTTTTGCATGAATCTTGGAATAGTGGATACCATCTCCAAAGTATAGGACCAACGTTTTTCACCTGTACTGTACTATTGGCCGTCCGAGCCCCTAGCGAAGGGCCTATACTCTTTCTGGGATCCACCATTCGGTTACGGTCTATGTGAGGGTCTTGACAATTTCAAGTCAATCCAAGAATTTCAACATGATATCCACAATTGAGGTCGATTATAACCTTTTGGGCATTCATAGGATTGAAGTAAAATTGTTTAGACAAAAACCGACATGAAGTCTGTGACGTGTTATTTTCGAAAGAATATGGACATCGCATTTCTGCTTTTGAAGCTTGGCTTACACCCATCACAGCGACCGTAGGCGCTGCTAAGGGGGAAACAGTATACCGTTGACCCTATGGGGAAGTGAAGTGAGCTCCCTTATGCCCCAGGTTTACCGTCTCGGGTTTGAGATTCTAAGACGCTTTTCAAAAAACGTGCATGTGTGTGAGGTATCTATGAGTTCGAAAAATCATTTTGAAAGCACGTAAATAAAACAAGAAAATCATTTTTTTTCCTTTTTTACTTGTTTTACCCCTTTTTTGGGGAATCACTCACCACGCAATGCATATATATATATATACAAATAAGATAGGCAAAAAAACGCCCTTGCAAAATAGAGGTTAGGGCACAGATATATACACCCCAAGTGAGGCACATAAAGCATGGAACACACAAAGATTTAGAGTCTAGCCCACTTTAAAACAAGTCCCCAGCAGAGTCGCCACTGTGAGAGCCCGCGCCCGAGATGATCGGATCACCGCGAAATGACCGCCCATGAAAGCGGTTCGCGCCCGTCTCGTGATGATGAGTTTTGGAAATGCGCTCGGTTCTCACACAATGGTTTCCTCTTGATGCTGTGATTTTATTGCAAGAGTCGCCACCTCATTTTGATTTTAGGAAAAATGAAGAAAAAACCTTTTTTTGAGAAAATGGGTTCGGGGGACTAAGTTACGAGAAGAGAAGGGGTTAGGCACTCTTCTCGCCCGGGATGGTCTCTATATGCGTGCCACTTATATTAAATTTTGTGCCTTTTAATTTGGATTTTATTCCCTACCAAAATATGGTGATGAAATATATATGGAGGTCTTCCTATTCTAGGAAGTTTCATTTTTATTCACAACCGGGAACTCGGTTTGAGTGGATTCCCCGATTGGTTTTCAAGAATGGTTTTGATCATATCAAGCAATAATACATCCACGGGAGGGGAGATTACAGTATTACACATATACAAAAAATAGGGGAGACAAATCCCACAAATAATAATAAATATCCTCGACGGTGCTTTTGTTGATTTCGGTGACACTTTCCGTCCCCGAGCCGTCGTACCTGTCCTAAAATCAATCCGATTCAAAAAATAAAATTGGGGGTTAATACCTGAATACTAGGGATCACAAGGGAGTTTTTGTAGACTTTTTGGACCAAGTTTAGGCCCCAAACACATGCAATAAAGTTGATCACAAAATTCAGCCCAGAAAAGGCAAACAGAAACCTTATCATGTTTATCACCAATTTTCACCATCTTAGTTTGGGAATCTGACAAAACCCAAAGAACAAAAGTTGAATACCACGCATAAAACATGAAGATACCAAAATTTGGAGTTCATAGGATGGGTTTTAGTGGTTCAAAAGGTTTCTGACATTTCAATGTCAGAAACTGGAAGTGCAGAAACTGAATTTTTGAGTTTGAAACATATGTTTGAAAGGAGCACTTCCATTGATCGAAATAATGTATAAAAAATATTATAATCATCCTGAGTTCGTGTAGAACAAAATACATGTTTTGATATTTGTCCATAAAATTATTTTTCAACAAGTTTGAAGCCCAAGAACACAGCAAGGTACCACAGTGAATAAACAACTCAGAATCACTGAGACCCAAATTTATGCATGAAAATAAGATCTAGGTATGGAATCTGAACATGAAACTTTAGTATGATATATTTCAACATGTTATGAACAACTTTTGTTCTTTGACCTAAACTAGAAAACCAGTCTATTACAAGCTCATCAAAATCAAGACTCTATACAGAAAGTAAAAACTGATTATATGAGGCATGATTATAGACCTCAAAACACTACAATATCTTCAAACCAAGGCATGAAACTCAAGGACTTTGATATTTAACATGTTAACAACATTATCCAAGAGCTATTTATCAACAAATAATGATTTTAACATGCATGATCATGAAGGAAAGCCAAAGAGGGCAGATTTACGCCCTTTGAGAGAAACATGAAGATTTTCATACACAAATTAAAGCATATGAATATTATGACTATTATGAACATATATAAACATAATAAACTGAGTATTAGCATCACATGATCATCATTTATATTCATAAACAAAGCTTTACAAAGCTAAAAAAAACATGGAAGATGAAGGAAACCTAGTCATTATTTGACTAGGTTCCAAACCACTCCCAATATTGCTTGCATGTCTAAAGAGCCAAGGTTTACATAGGGTTTTACCTAGCTTTTGAGATTATGGGTGCTCCCTTTGTCAACCAAGGGAAGACTTTTTTTTTCTTTTTGCTTTGTGTTTGATCAAAGTTTTGGCTTTGATGTGTTTTTTGTGGTTTTTTTGGTGATTTATGGGTGGTGTAGGGGTGGTGTATGAGTGGTGGTGTGGTGATGGTGTGGTGGTGGTGTTCTTGTTGAGAGAGAATGAGAGTGGAGGATGGTAGGGTTTTTTTTTCTTTTTTGTTTTTGTGTCTTTTTTTTCTTTTTGTTTTTGTGTCTCTCTTTTTGAAATGGATGAGAGTGGTGTATATAGGAGGAGGGAGGTGGTAAATTGGTTGTAACTTGGAAGGGGGAGGTTGTAAATTGGTGGATTCATCATCTATCCTTCTTGACTAAGGCTTAAAGTCATCTTCCTTATCTCTGTTCCGGCTTTTCGCTCCGCAACTGCTCCGTTGTGCGCGTCTCTGGTGTCCCGGTTGTCCGCGAGTCTAACATGAAAGTTGCTCGGAATATTTTTCTGGTCAGGCCGGTATATCTGAAATATTTTTATGAGCAAGGAACGACAATAATATATTTTTTGCTCTTCTTGACCAGTTGATAAGATATTTTGAGATAATTTCCAATTTGGATAACCATCTTTCCAGCTCCGGCTTTCCGCTCCGTCGTGCGCGCTCCGGTGTCCCGGTTGTCCGCGGGCCCAACATGAAACTTGCTTGGAATAATTTTGTGGTCACACCGGTATATCTGAAATATGTTAATTAGCAAGGAAAGGTAATAATATATTTTTTAATGCACAGAATGGATAACATCGAGCAGCTCGGGGCCCCATTTCCGGTCCCGCACCTCGAAAAACGAAATTTTTGCCTGTTTGCTCGTTTTTTCGCTCTGATCATGAATTTGAAGTCCGTTTATCCATTCGATGCACCGATAAGGCTCACGGCAGTCCCGCACAGCTAAATCGAGGGTTTTAGGTCAATTTCCGAGTTTAGACCGATTCAAGGTGGGTTTTTAGGGGTGCGAGATCAGGGTATCTACAATCATACTAGAATGGTCGCTACAAGTGAAAGAGGAAATCGAAAAGCTACTCAGAGGGGGTTTCATAAGGGTAATCGAGTATCTGACATGGTTATCAAACATCGTTATGGTCAAGAAAGCCAATGGCAAGGTCAGAATTTGTGTGGATTTCAGTGATCTCAACAAAGATAGCCCTACGGATGATTTCCCGCTCCCAAATATTGACATGTTGGTAGATGCAACGGCCAACTATGAAGTAAAGTCGTTCGTGGATGGTTTCGCAGGGTACAATTAGATCAAGATGGCATAAGAAGATCAAGAGAAAACAGCTTTCACCACGCCATAGGGGACCTACTGTTACACCGTGATGCCATTTGGGCTAAAATATACTGGGGCTACTTATCAACAAGCTGTTACCGCTCTCTTCCATGATATGATTCACAAGGAGATTGAAGTTTATGTAGACGACATGATTATACATTCCTAAGGGTCTGACAGTCAACACCTAACTAACCTAAGGAAATTCTTCAACAGACTACGAGAACATTCCATGCGCCTGAATCTAGCCAAGTGTACATTTGGGGTGGTCCGAGGAAAACTGCTAGGTTACATCGACATCGAACGTGGAATTGAGGCCGATCCGAGAAAAATTCAAGCAATTTTGGAGATGAAACCACCCGGCACAAAGACAGAAGTCAAAGCATTCATGGGCTGGCAGTAATACATTAGCCACTTTATCAACCAGTTGACTACTGTTTGTGACCCAATATTCAAACTAATGAAGAAGACCGCAGAGGTAGAGTGGAATCACGGAAGTCAAGAAGCGTTTGAGCAGATCAAAAGGCACCTGGTGAATACCCCAATCCTACGCTCGTCACAAAAGGAGAAACCACTACTTATATACTTGACGGCAACAGATACAGCCGTCGGAGCTATGCTTTCACAAGAAGCCAAGGACTCACGGATTGAAAACGCCATATACATCATTAGTCAGAAGCTACAAGGCAGCAAGCTTAACTACTCAATGTTAGAGAAAACATGCACCGGGTTGGTATGGGTAATCTCCAAAGTCAAGCATTACATGGTGTCACACCCTATATGGTTGGTGTCAAAGATGGACTCAATCAAGTACTTATTTGACAAGCCCTCGATGTCCATGAGGCTCGCTAAATGGTCACTGTTCCTAGGAGAATTTGACATTACGTACGTCCCAAGAAAGCTTGTTAATGGAAGGGCCATGGCAGATCAATTGGCAGACTCTCCAAGTACAGAAGAGCGGGCACAAGGGAACAAGGTATGCGTCAGACTATACCATAGAATAGCCCGCACAAGGCAATCCATGTCGCTGACTCCCTCAACAAAACCCCGAATAGCTCCCTCGAACAAGGTCCTCAATCGACTAGCCTCAAAGCCATAACCCTTTGCACCGCACCCTAGGTGCATGCCAAGCAACTAAACTTGGTGATGAGGGTCCTCAGCCAAATCCTCGTTAAATGGTAAGGGCACATCGGTAAACTACAGCCCCATAATGGCAGTGAAGTCGGTGGGAGTAATTGTAACCTCTCCCCAGCTGAAGTGGAACATGTGTTGGGTGTCCCACCAATACTCCCTCATGAGCTCCACCAGCATCAAAGAAAGGACCGAAGTCCAAAGCACGGATCTTGTCCTTGCCAACACCACCCAGTGGCAACATGGCCCAAATCTCCGCCACCAGCTTGGTGGACCCGTGAGATCTCTTTCTCTACAGGTAAACACAGCAAAAGTGCATTACTTACTAGAAATGAAATACATATGTGAAAATATAAAGTGTACATGCATGATTTATTTCCTAAATGCATATATTTGCTGTCCCCAAATTAAAATGTTCAACAAATACTCAAATCAAATAATCTACAATGATTAACTATCAAAAATAAAGCGAACAAACAATCTAACAAAATACAAGAAACACAAAAATAGGGTACTTACATCCTTCATCTCCACCATGTTTTCCCCGGACCAATGTTTGTCGAGACCCACGTACAACTCGAACCATGCCCCATAATAAAGTTCCATTCGTGAGGGTGATAGTTACGCACCGCCATTCTCCCTCTTTGTTGTTTCTCCTCATTGAGAGGCGGCTCCACGCCTTGACCTTGCTCAAAATTCTTCTTCGCTCCAAAGAAGAATTGATCCGCCATAGCCTTAATCTAAGCAAAAAGGCGTAAAAATCACTCAAGAATAGTGTTTTACTTTCTCAAAATCGTCTCTTTCTCTCTCTACTTGCGAAGAAGATGAAGAATGGTGAAGAAAAAGAAAACAGCCTGCGGCTATTTATAGGGTCTGTCAAACAGACGGCCCGTCCGCGCGGCCAGTCCTTTCAGGGTGACGTGGCACAATCTCAGCCCTTCCTTGTGTGTTTCTTTCAGCTATCCTTGTGCTCTAAATCCAGCCAATCAAAAAGACTAGCCACACGGTCATATTATCCTCCAGGCACCAGAATTTACATTTTAGCCCCTCTAGCTTATTTTTAATCCAAAAGTGATGCCCTTAGTCATATTTAACCGAATTTTGGCCCGAAAGCCACAATTAACTCCAAATTTAATAATCTCCAGCCCGGAAGGCCACTATAAATTAACAAAATGCATTATCCCCAGCGATGATTAACTTAAATAAAAAATGCAGGTTAAGAAACCGCTACAAATCATAAATCATACTAAAATACATGTTAAGAAGCCACTTTATGTCTCAAATTAAGTTAATTTACCGAATTAAATTAATTTACAGGTTAAGGATCCACTATATGTCCCAAATTAAGTTAATTTACCGAATTAAATTAATTTAAAGGTTATGGAAACTGTCACACATCCTAATAATAAGTTGTGACCCGTACAATCCCGAGATGGATTCATCCCAATATACCGTCTACGTTACTGTGAGTGCGTGCCCCTCCCCCGGTGCCTGCACCGCTCAGTTCGTATTGTAAGGGCTTGATTACTGCTTGTTTGTTGTGAGTCGCCACCATGTTTGACAGAATACAGACCGTGAAATCTGGATTCGGGAGTAAGTTATGAATTGGGAAGGTCAAGGAGCACGCAATTCACCCAATCTAGGATTGGTCTTGCTAAGAAATCATCATCGTTGCCTCAAAATCATGCAAAATATGCGCAAAAGAAACCAAATAAATAATTTTTTATTTATTTGGGATGTCGGATCATATGCTTCGAGACCATATCCATGAATTGGAGAGGCTCTAGGCTGATCCTTTAATGGAATCATACTACTTCAAAGCAAAGAAGGAGATGAGAAGAGAAGAAAACAAAGGAATTACCTAAGCGTTCTTCGAGAATCCTATGGATGGCCTTGACTAAAGGCCTTGATGATCTAAAGAACTTTACTAGACTTGAGTTATGATCTTCTAAATTTTGTGGGTAGGAGGAGGAGGCTGATTATGAGAGCCTTCTTAAGAGATTTTTAGTGTATAGGGTTTTAGGAGACCTTCATTAGTTAACCATTAGTCATTCTGAGCAAGAACAACTATATTTATAGGGATCTATGACTTAGGGACCAAGCCAAGGAGGTTAATTTGGATGGGAATCAAAGGCTTGATTCCCAATAAGGTTTATTTGGACTCTCTGATCGTCCTTTCCAACTTTCCCAAATTAAGGAGTCTTTGCCAAAAAACGAGGTTGAGATCAACAAGGAAACTGCTGAAACTTGACTGTCAAAGGGGGATATCTCGTACGAGACATCAATGTCTCGTACGAGGCATCTTTGTGCTGGAATCACTTTTATGCCCTTCTGCGGTAGTTTTGATGTTTGTTTTGGTCCCTAACTAACAGGGTCAGTTAGAAACTTAACAAAACATGTCCAACTTAACGAGTTTCGATCCAAATCAAAGGCGAGACATAGAAGTAGTGTGATTAGGAATGAACGTTCAAAATGGGGTGTCTACAGAGCCCCTCGGCGACGATACTTATGAATGAAGTAACATCGTTGATAGAAAAGACGCCATTTAGAACTTTGGGTATGTCGTGCTAGAAAGCTGCCTACGTATTCCTCGGAAGGAAATCAGACCAAACGTAGTTCGACTCTGAAAACACACAAAAACAGACGTTTGAGTTATTTTGAAAATCATTTTTGAAAACAATACTGCAGTAAGTAAAGTTTAAAGTTTAGAGAGCAACCCATACTGAGGAATCAAATTCCTTGACCCAATTCTGAATATACCCTTTGTTGATGACGAACCGTCTCCAATTGCAATCCACACTGAGGAATCAATCTTTTTGACCCAATTCTGAATATGCCCTGTTGTTGATGACGACCTGTGGTTTAGAGACACCAATTACTCGGACCTTTCTTCTCCTTTCAACGAGATTGCCTTTCTATTGAAATTGTTGTGAATCCTATGTTATTAACTTACGTCTCGATAACAATTATGGGATTCTGGGTTTGGAGACGCCAATTACTCGGACCTTGCTTCTCCTTCCAACGAGCTTTCTCTCCCATTGAAAAAGTGAATCCTATGCCATTAACTTATGTCTTGATGACAATTATGGGACTCTGAGGGGTGTGAATCCTATATTATTAGCGTACGCCTCGATAACAATTATGGGATCACTGGATGTGGAGACACTAATTACTCGGACCTTGCTTCTCCTTCCAACGAGCTTTCTCTCTCGTTGAAAAAGTGAATCCTATGCCATTAACTTACGTGTTGATGACAATTATGGGAATCTGAATGGAGGGGATCCTGTGTTACTAACTTACGTCTCGGTAACAGTTGTGGGATTCCTTGCTTTGTAAATCCTGTGCCATTAACATACGTCTTGATGACAGTCATCGGATTTAAAGTTTGCTGATGCAGATTTTGTTGCTCACCCATGATCTTTAATGAGAGTTCTCAACCCTAGGTGATTTTCTTCTCCAAAAATCTCCATTTTCACCAACTTATAGTGACTCCCAACCCTTTCTAATGGCCGGTGCTAATCGATCCCACAAAGAACACCTCTTTGGTAGGCATATGAAGGGGAAGAGGTGGGAGATGGATGAGTTGTGCCCGTTCCCTGAGGATCACGTTTCTCACGTCGTTCGAACTAGGAGGGTAAGGATCTATTCCTTCTACTGAGCTTTCATGCCGATTTTGTTGTTGCATGTCTCAACCTTATGCTTTCGCAGTCAATTTTGTCGACCTTTTGTCAATTTTTCGCCTAGAATTATTGCTGCTAGGGTTTGTCATGCATGGCTGACTTTTTACCAGAATTTCATCCTTGTTGATGTCCATAATCATTGAAGTATGGTATTACATGTTTTTGACCGTTGTTCCAGGCAGTTCTACGATTTTTTGGGTAAAATTCTTTAAATGAGGATTTTACCACTTTTCTGATGTTCGTCTCTTTTGTCTTTGTTGCTTGCAGTCATTCAGGGTTATTAACAACTGCAGGGGCAGCGTGCGGGCGGTTACCGAAAGGTGGGCAACTCTATATGTTGAGTTGAAAGACGAGATTGAGAATATAGGGCTCAGGCCTTTCTTTGACGGCTTGGTGGGTGAGAGGAGAAACACCCATGTGCTCCAGGTTATCAGGGAGCGTTGGTGGGATAGCACCCATACCATGCATATGTGGTGGGGTGAGGTCACCATGACTCCCACTGATTTTCATGCTATTACCGGGCTCTCTATCGCCAGTGAGCTGATCGAGGTGGATACTGATTTCCTCCCTTGTAGTGATGATATGAGGCACGTTTTGGGCTTCACAGTGCGCACCTCGGGAAAGGGCGTCCCTCTCAAGGCCTTGAGGAATAAGGTGGATGCTTATGTTATTGTTAATGCGAGTCAGATGGGTTATGTTAACACTCGCATTATAGCTGTTTG
Source organism: Campanula takesimana (assembly GCA_026119855.1). Classification (NCBI taxonomy): domain Eukaryota; kingdom Viridiplantae; phylum Streptophyta; class Magnoliopsida; order Asterales; family Campanulaceae; genus Campanula; species Campanula takesimana. Next base: position 23,654 of record JAOWBW010002010.1, read on the forward strand.
TGGCTTTCTGTTGTGGGCCTTCTCTGAAATGCTTTTTGCCAATTATGCGTTGACTGCCTTATTTCCTTTGCTGAGCTGTATGACAGACAAAAAGCATGTCACGAATGCCAGTTGGGGTTTAGCTGGCTTGGCCCACTGTTATGTGGCCATGGATGAGAGTTTGCGGGATCGGGCGAACGCTGGCTTAGGTGGCTATAGCCATTCTTGGGAGGTATAATACTCATTCTTTGCAGCATTCCTCTTTTTATTTCAGCCCCAGTTTATTTTCAGTCTCAGTAGCATACTCATTTTAGCCATTATATGTTGACATTTTCTATGCTTCTCCCATTTGCAGGCTTGGGGTTACACCATGTTGAGACTCTTCAACTTTGACCTCCGGGATAATGCTGCCATGTTTCCAGACACATTGAGGTGGCGTAGGGCCAACAGGGATACCCATGATGCGCAAGCTGAGGGGGCAGATTTGCCTATAGAGCAGATGAGGCGGTATCTTGACGAGCAGACCGTCGTTCCTGACGTCGACACTACCCTCTTTCCCTAGAGGATCTTGGAGATTCATCAGACTCAGTGGGGGATGTTTCTACTTGGGAGAGCAAGTCTCTCGTCAGCATAATGGTGGTAGGTTAGATCTCATCGTCCCTCTAGATCCACCGGCTCATATGCTTAACTCTTATGCTATCGAGGATGAGGAGAGAGAGGACCTCATCATTGGTCAGGTCGCCTTTAACCATATGCATCTCGAGGCTGACTATCAGGACTTTCTTACTCATCTCATGCCTTGGTTGATTCTAGAGGGTGACAGGCTCATGCTCAGGAGGTTGCTCACGTCCCTTTCCGTCCGCAGCCTGGACCGGCTTCTTTTACTTACAGTATGGTGTTTTTACCCAACCTAAAAATGAGTTATTAGGCATTCTAGAACTCACAGGGACCTCCCAGGTATTTACGAGCTGCGCAGGACTTATTCGGAATTCCTAAAAAGCCCAGATAAGAAGATATCGACAACCTGATCGGATGAGCTGCAAAAATAGACGTTATCTCTAGAGTCCAAGCTCATCAGAGCATTGGGAACCGAGCCAAACACTTGGTCTGGCCGGGGGGCCAGTCAAGGAGGGTCCGGGCGGCCACTTCCTCCAAGTCAGAAACCCTATAAATAGGTGACCTCAGTTCATAATTTCGACACACAATTCTCTCCCCCGATTCTACAGTCTAAACTGCAGACATAACTCTCTCTCTCTAAGCCTTTCTAGCAATCCCGAAGGTCCGGCGAATCCGCGCTAGAGATTCGACTTCGTTCTTGTCAAGATTGGTGAGAATTCTACATGTTTTCTTAGTTTAGATCTGATTTATGCTAGTTTCATTATGTTTATACGCCTATATTCATATGATTCATAATGTGTTCTTCATGTTCTTGCTGGAATTCATAATATGCTCTATGACTAGGGTAGCGATCTTCATGCTTATGTGTTATTTCATACATGTTTCATGATGTTCTTATTATCATGCTAGATTTAAGCTGTTAGATCTATAAATGTAATCCCTATTCATATGCATAGCCGATGATGATCCACGCGATCTAGGAACTATTTCTAAACCCTTAACTATAGGTAATTATTCCATTGATCAACAACTCACCCATGATGAACGTAATGAATACATTGATCCTATCAATGGTATAATCATTATTCTAGGATGGCGAGGCACCCGATGTTGACTCAGATTGTTCTTCAGAAGTTATTAATTATAGTGATTCTTCTTATTACTCTCTGTCATTAAATGTTTTCTCTCCAAATACGGCATGCTCCTTATCCTCCAGCAAATTCATATCCATGATCGAAGACCAGACTAACAGTGTCGATCCAAAGACGTTTATCTCTCCAATGGTTGGCGAGTCTCCTGTCAGTTCACCAAGGTCGTCTCGGTCCGATGTCTTTACCTATGAATTCGAGTCTTCTTCCAAGTCTAACGACCTCACGTCGAAAGACTATGAAATGGTCGCTAACACCATCTTTCCTTTTGCACTAAACGAAAACCTCGATCTTTCCGAGTATCCCGCCATAGCCGCTCTTATAAATGATAAATTAACTAATCAATCTAATGATATACAAATAGTTAATAACGATTCATTAAAAGAGGCAGACACAAATGAACTAAATAACCAATACATACAAGAAATCTCAGAGCAGGTTATGAATCAAAGGGAAAATCGAGCCCAAGCTGCCGATGAGGTGTTAACATGTGTGAATCTGGGGACAGACGACGAGCCAAAGAAAACACAGATTGGGAGCTTCTTTCAAGGCGAAGAACGTGTAGCACTGATTGGACTGCTCAAGGAGTATGTTGATGTATTTTCATGGTCTTATAAGGATATGCTGGGGCTGGACAACTCCATTATAGACCAGAGAATTCTGATAGCACCAAATGCCAAGCCGGTAAAACAGAAACTTCGCCGCATCAAGCCAGAATGGTCTCTGCAAGTGAAAGAAGAAATTGAGAAGCTACTCAGAGTGGGTTTCATAAGGGTGATTGAGTATCTAACGTGGTTATCAAACATCGTTACAGTGAAGAAGGCCAATGGCAAAGTTAGAGTTTGTGTGGATTTCCGTGATCTTAACAAAGAAAGTCCTAAGGATGATTTTCCACTTCCCAACATCGACATGTTAGTGAATGCAATGGCTAACTACGAGGTCAAGTCATTTGTGGATGGTTTTGATGGGTATAATCAGATCAAAATGGCCGAAAAAGACTAAGAAAAGACTGCTTTCACTACTCTGTGGGGTACGTATTGCTACACCGTAATGCCGTTTGGACTTAGGAATGCTGGGGCTACTTACCAACGTGCGGTGACCGCCTTATTTCATGATATGATTCATAAAGAGATCGAGACATGATTATACATTCTAAAGGTTCCGACGGTCAGCACTTAATTGACTTAGGGAAATTCTTCAACAGACTTAGGGAACACTCCATGCGCTTGAACCCTGCTAAGTGTACGTTCGGGGTTGTTCGAGGAAAAGTGCTGGGCTATATGGTCACGGAACGTGGAATAGAATCCAACCCAAGAAATATTTAAGCAATTATGGATATGAAGCCACCCCGTACAGAAACTGAGGTCAAAGCATTCATGGGAAGACTATAATACACCAGTCGCTTCATCAACCAGCTGACTACAGTCTGTGAACCGATCTTCAAGCTAATGAAGAAAACCTCCAATGTTGAATGGAATCACGATTGCCAAGAGGCCTTTGAGCAAATTAAAAGGTACCTGGTGAATACCCCAATCCTACATCCGCCACACAAAGAGAAGTCGCTACTGCTATACTTAACGGTAACAGACACCGCTGTCAGAGCCATGCTGGCGCAAGAAGACAAGGACTCTCGGGTAGAAAACGCCATATACTTTATCAGTCGGAAGCTACAAGGCAGTGAGCTTAACTATTCAGCATTAGAAAAGACATGCACTGGGCTAGTATGGGTAGTCTCTAAGCTCAAGCATTACATGGTATCTCACCCCATATGGCTAGTATCAAAAATGGACCCGATCAAGTACTTGTTTAATAAACCGTCAATATCCATGAGACTCGCCAAGTGGTCAGTATTTCTGGGAGAATTCAATATCACCTATGTTCCAAGAAAGGCAGTTAAAGGGAGAGCTATGGCAGACCAGTTAGCAGATTCTCCAAGCACCGAAGAATGAGGATCGGACCCCGAATTCCTAGACGATGGTACTTTTGCAATGGAAGCTGCGGACAAGTGGCAGCTATTCTTCGACGGGGCCGCAAACAAAAGAGGAAACGGAGTGGGGCTTCTTCTAGTTGATCCTAAAGATGAACATACTCCAATAGAAGTAAAGTAGAACTTCACAACCACTAACAATGCTGCTGAATACAAAGCGTGTATAGCAGGTTTAGAAGCGGCCATAGAACGGAATGTAAAAGAGTTGGAAGCATACGGCGATTCGGTTCTGATTATAAACCAGACGGCAAAGAAATGGAAGACTGTGGACCCCTATCTGCAGTTTTACCAAGTTTACATGGACGAACTAATCGGACAATTCTGAGAGGTCACATTTCATTATCTTCCACGAGAAAGAAACAGATTCGCTGACACACTCGCCACCTTGGCATCTCTGGTAGAAATCCCTGAAGGAAGGTCAGTCAAACCTTTCAGAGTTTCCCGAAGAGAAAATCTGGCATATTGTTGAGATCCAGACTCAGTCAGAAACAATCAAAGATTAATGGTACGCACATATTTACAAGTTCCTTAAGCATGGGGAGACTTCCTTCGAGGGAAACGTTAAATCCAAAATCCTTCAAGCATTAAAGAGGCTAGCGGGACAGTTCGTACTGTTAGATAACGCTCTATACAAGAGGCAGTATGACGGGATCCTACTCTTATGTGTGGGAAGCAAGAAAGACGAGAACATAATGGAGGAGGTACACAATGGGTTATGCGGCCCGCATATGAATGTAAGAATGTTACGACAGAAGATCGCTCGCTTGGGTTACTACTGGATCACCATGGAGACAGACTGCATCCAATGGGTCAAAAATGCCACAAGTGTCAAGTATGTTCCAACTTGAACCACATTCCACCACACGACCTCTACAATATGACTACTCCTTGGCCATTCGCAGCATGGGGCATCGATCTCATCAGTAAAATTCATCCCGCAGGAAGCAACGGTCATGAATTCGTACTAGTGGCTGTAGACTACTTCACCAAATGGGTCGAGGCCCAATCTTACAAAGTATTGAATTCCAAGAAAGTAGCGCAGTTCATCAAATAAAACATCATGTGCCGTTATAGTGTCCCGAACCTGATCATATCAGACAATGGTAGTCACTTCGAAGCAAAGACGGCCCGTTTACTTGCCGAATTCAGAATAGAAAGGAAGAAGTCCTCCCCGTACTATCCTCAAACCAATGGAGCTATAGAAGCAGCTAACAAGACTATCAAATAGATCACAGAAAAATGGCTACAAGAGGAAGGGATTGGCCAGACAAGTTACCTTTGGCACTCTGGGGCTACAGAACGTCAGTATGCACCGCCACCAATGAAACTCCTTACGCTCTTACATACGGCATGGAAGCAGTGCTCCCCATCGAGCTAGAAATCCCGTCCCTAAGGGTATTGCTCGAAAATCAAGTGAATTAAGTTGAATTGGCTACTCTGGATGAAAGAAGACTCAAAGCCATGGAACACATCAGAGCCTATCAGAGGAGAGCCACCGACGCCTTTAACAATAAAGTGAAACCGGTAAACATTAAAGAAGGAGATTTGGTGCTCAAAGTACGCCTCCCGAACAAGTTCAACCCCTTGGGTAAATGGGCTCCGACATGGATTGGTCCTTATGTGGTACAAAAGATCTTCTCCGGAGGTGCAGTCAGAATGGAAGATTTGGATGGCAATCAGTTCAAGGAACCAGTCAACATCAGTAAGCTCTGCCGTTACTACAACTGACCACTACGGTCCTTCAACATCAAGCGGTTCTCTCCAACAGCGATACTCTCCATCAAACAGTCTTCTACAACGGCCGTCCCCCTTGTAAAAATAATAATAATAATAATAATAATAATAATAATAATAATAATAATAATAATAATAATAATAATAATAATAATAATAATTATTATTATTATTCTCTTACGTCCCCCCTTTCTATCTTCCCTTTCTACAATAAGAAATGAACTACGGTGACCTGAGTCCCTTAGCCCTACTTGTAAAAGGGGAACGTAGGAAGCCTTAAAAGGTGCGGTCTCAAAAATAAATAAAAATCCAAATCTGGTTTGAGCAAACTTCAACAAAGCAAACAATCTGTTTATAACTAAAGCAAAATCTCTATTTCCACAAGTCACTACATGTTAACATTTATTTGATGAGTCTAAGCTCGAAAGAACCTGTGAATAAATAACCTGCTATGAAATTTAAAGAAACAAAAACAAACTAAAATCTAAACTATGTGTCTGCAATGACTGTGGTTGTATACTCGGAGTCACTCCCGTTGGGCCTTCTCTCTTTCTTTTCCACTCAGTAGGTGTGCTAGCTGAGCCAACTCGGTCTCCACCTCCCGTCGTACATTCTCATCCTCCCTCAAGCGTTTGATTGAGACATAAGGGACCACCACCCTACGTCTCAGTCGTCTCAAAGTATGTCCCATATTCCCCAGAGTTTTCTGGTACCAGTCCAAGTATTCTCGAGATAAAAGTATATCGTTGGGTCGTTGTATACAGAGAATGCTGGGCATAAGAGCATAAGACCAGCACCGCTCCAAGAGCACTGCAACCCCAACATTCATAGAGATCATCCTTGCATTAACTCGGATGCAAGTCTCATCCCATGAAGAAGGTATAATCTGAGGCATCCCATACTAACGGCACACACGTAGTGCATAGTAGTAAGTGGTCTCATCAAAGGCAGGGACCCGGATCTTGCAAAGGTTTCTCTGAGCCCACCGTGCTCTAATAACCCCCCAATGAGGTACCATCCACTTGATCTGAGATGTACTCATCTGTGCCATATATGTTACCCATGCAGACTGAGCCATCCCTGCAAATGGCTGCTTTATTCACCTACTCTGGCAAACCCAAAGTGATACTGGTCCGACAGGTTCCTCCAAAACTCGTAACCTCTCCTGCAACCACAAGGTTAACAGTCGGGTACTTCCTCTGGTCATCTTACGAGCTCCCTGTAAGTACCCCAATCTGAATTTGACCTAATTTAGAGGAATTCTTGGTATTATTTAGGGATAAACCAATGGGCCAGGACCTCAATAGGATAAACCTAATATTCCAGGACTGAACTGGAATTAAACTTAGAAAAATCCAGAAGCTCTCCCGTACGGATGGTTTGGGTACTTAAGGGGTTGAGCCGTACGACTATGTTGGGTACCCTCAGTCCCTATAAATTGAACCCCATGTTGATCATTTTAGGGGGGGAAAATATTGTTTAGATAGGGGAAACTCTGCAGAAATCGTGTCTGAGAGAGAAATCAACCTTATAATTGAGTGAAGGAAATGAAGATAGAGTAGAACCATCATAGGTGAGGTCCCCTTCCCCCATCTTCTCTTCATCTCAACTCTATTTTGCTTTGTTAACCACATTACTTGTTCTTGTTTATATTCTTGTAAGACTTGTCTTCTCAAGCAAATTTACATCCTTGCAAGACTTGTCCATTTCAAGCATATATATATTATATTACTACAAGACTTGTCCATTTCAAGCATATATATCTTATATATATATACATATAATGTGAACTAAACCATGAGCATGATTCAATGTGCCCTTCATGCTTTTGTGTGAAAGAGGTTCAAACCTAAGGATGATCATGGTTTAATCTCTTATTCTAAATATCTTAAAGATCTCTTTATCAAAGTGAAAGCTCATGTCTTCATGTTGGTTTTACACAAACTAGTCCATGATGATCATGTTGGGGGGGTAAAGGCTCAATCTTTATCATCCCAACCTTGATCTAGCAAAAAATCCCTAAGATTGGGTGATAAAGATTGGATCTTTATGTTGTTTTTGTTGTCTCTAAAGGTTAATATTTCATAAAAAGTCCATTTTGATGGTAAAGTTCCAATCTTTACTCATCAAATGGCAATTTTGGCCCAAAAGGCATGTTCATCACCTTTCTCAAAATTTCCCCAATGATTGTCTTGATCACACCCAAAACCTTTGTTTTTGGTGTCTAATTTTTGATCAATTACATAGGGATGATTAAATCCATGTTTTTGTTAAAGAAAATAATTGAAAATGATCATCACAGTCCAGTTTCAGCAAGAACACTCTGTTTTGCCTGAAACTGGACAGTTTTCTGATAAACTATCAAAAACCCCTGGAATACTCTCCCAAGCCGTATGGCTACTTTGGACAGGGAGTGCATTTTCCAGTCTCTTCCCTTTTTGACTGGAATGTTTGAAAAATAACCATTTTCTGTTAAATAATTAACCAGTTTTGTTAAAATGTCAGTTTCTCCCATTTTTTGAAATACACACACACATGCACATTTGTTAACTAACGTTAGGGAGACTCGGTCCTATCCGAGGCGACTTGAGTGACGTAAAACTCTTCCCAATGCATAACCTGACCTCCGAACTAATAGAATCTCTAACCTTTCCATTTGTTGGGTTAAATAATTAACAAATGTGGCGACTCCGTTATGTTTTGCGTGATAACCGTGTTTGGTTTTTCGCCCTTTGAAACGAATACACCCCTTCGTTTCCCTTCATCACGGGGGAGGGATCCTTACAGTGGAGACTCCGCTGGGGAGTAAAGTGTTTGCAAAGTTCTTTTTAGAAGCTTTGAGGACACTTTTGTGTGGGTCAAACTCCCGTCCCCCGTTTTCGTTAACTTTTGTGTTTGTTTTGTGTGTGCTGTGTTTCTGTTTAAACCTTCTGGAGTGGAAACTGTTCTGGAAATGCAATAAACTGGGGCTTGAAGATTAGAAGTTGAAAAACTGTAAAAAATAATTGCTAGAATGCTATAGCCGTACGGCTATGTTGGGCAGGGAACATAATGTTTCAAAATTTAACAATTTTGTGCAGGGCAGAAACATTCTGCGTCCCTTTTGCTTCTTCTTATCCAGGTTCCAAATTTACAGATTTGTTTGTGCACATTACCTTCTTCTTTTTTAGCCAAAACTTGGTTTTTAAAGCTTGGTTATGCACAAGTCTTTTTGGACATAAAATTGGGTTTTCAAATCCTCCTTGTGCATAACCCATTTTGTAAATTTTTTTGAATTCTTTTGTTGTGCACAACTTGTTTTGCAAATGGTTTTCAAAAGGATTGTTTCTTATGAAGTTTTGATTTCAAAGAATTTTTTTTTTGGTTGTGCACAATTTTGTGTATGTACAAGTTTTGGCTTTGTTTGTTCATATGATTCTTGCGTGGTTGCTTGTGTAAATAGCTTATTCATGCTTGCTCATTTTTGTTGATTATGCTTATTCATGTTTGTTCATGCACTATTGTGTACATTTGTTCATGATGTTAAGACGAATCGAAAATTTCTATTTTTAACATAGAATGGCTTCACACTACGCGCACTTGACCTTGCACGTTCCAAATGCCCTTTAAACCCGGGATGGATGCCAGAAGCAGCTTGATTGGTTCTCTTGTGCCCTTCTAGCATGCACGGGTCCATTCCACCTCCCCTTCCGAGCCGAGTCAACCACACTTGTCCGTGACACACAAATACCGTGACTTTGGTTGGTTTTTGGTCTAGCTCACGTTACCACATCCCTAACGCGTTCCTGAGATTAATTGTGGCCAAGTTAATACCCGAGTCACGACTCCTTGTGAAATCAAGTGTGACCATGGTCAACTTTGACCCGGTCCTTGACTTATCATGTGTTATGGATAGGGTGAAACTGTATTGTCGAGTCCTAATGAATGGTTCGTACTGATCATCCTTAAGCCCATGGATATAATTCAAGAGCCCTCATCCAAGATGAGGTTATAACGGAAGTCCCTTAAGTCCCTAAGATGAATCTCGATCTTAAACGGGGCTTAATCATGATTGGAATGGCTCACACATTGGGAACCTTGCGATACACTAGACCCTAGGTTCGTTTCTTTTGGTCGGTGGAAGCCGCTTTCCCTATAGGACCCTCGCCCGGGACAGTCCATCCTTGGGAGTGTGCAAGGCAGGTGAAAAACAAGGGGTCTATAGGCGTAGTGATGGCCTCCACTGATCCAGGATGTAGAATAGTTGTGAAAAGAAGAAAAATCTTTTCCAACCAATTAGGAATGAAATGTGTTTTAAGTAAACATGAACAATAAATGCTAACGTTTGTTCGTGTGACAAGATCGCCTAATAACAATGCAAAGAATAAACAAATATCCTTTTCTAAAAAGTGAAAATCGTTAAATTCATCCAAAATGCATGGCTTGGGCTTGTTCCCCCCCCCCCAATGGTCAAACTCGTTTCCCCCATGATTTAAAATCTCGTTTGTGTCGAGTCCCCGCCTTACTCAAAGCATGGCTTCTCGAGATTCTTTCCACGGTGCCCTTACGGCTTGTTGGTCCTTTGTGCTATAGGAAGAAATAGAAAGAAAATCCCAAGTGATTGAGGTAGATATCCGGTTGGATGTACAGGACCGGCAGGAAGGCAGGGTGAAACTCCTAGAAAGGACGGTGAACACGATAAGGGATCAAATACGAAAGTCAGAGGTCGATCGCAATGAAGCGATCAAGGTGGTTCAACAGCTCTGGAAGGAGATCAAGGAGGTGATCGATAAAAAGGTTGAGGAGCTATAGGAAGAGGGTGGTAAGAGACTCAGGAAATACCTTGAAGAAAAGTACGATCGCCGGTACGAGCTCCTGCATAGCCGAGCGGAATTGACGGACGAATTAGAAAGGCACAACTCAAGGAACACCCGAGAATGTCTCCATGAAATTGTGAAATCCATTGAGGAGATCAAAAAGTCCTCGGAGAAGTCGTCATCCTCACCAAGGACCATCCCCGACCGCTTGGTCCAAGATGAGAAAGAGTCCCGTGATCAGCTCCAACCCGTTACAGTATCGCATGGGAAGCCCGCGGCAGTTGTGGGAGGATTTCACCCCCAAGGCAAGGGAGCTTAGTACCATTGGTTCCATGAGCTAGGAATGCCCAGAGAGAAAATGTTGAATCATTTACTCGAGATCGGTAAGATCGAGCTCGTCGGCCGGCACGTGATATGGACCGAATCGATCGGAGCTCGCCACGATCCAAAGCAGCACTGCAAGTACCACCAGGCCTCGGGTCATTCTAGGAATGCTTACCTCACCTTGAGAAATCTTATCCAAGCGCTCATCGACGAAGGTGTCATTACCAAGAAAGGAGACAGATGGGTTTGAGGAGGAAGCGTAGGGAGTTGGAGCAAGGAAAGAAAGAATTGTTAGGAGTGGCTTAGTGTCTAGGTTCTAGAGGGTCCCCAAAGTCCGTTGTGGACATAGTCTTTTGTCTTTTTTGCTTTCCCAAAAGGCCCTGCGAGGCAAGAGTATGTAAAGAGCCATGGGGTTGGCCATGGTTGAGTCAATGAATGGTGGAATGGTCAAGTCAATGTAATCAATAGTCGAGTCTAAAGTTGTAAAAATTGAGTCTTCCGTGAAATGAAATGAATCATTTTTACTTCTATTCTCTCTAGACTTGAGGCATTATTTGAAAATTACATTAACTCTCGGAATCGCTTTGATTAATGTTTCCAAATGATTGCTGTGTCCCCAAAGTGACGAGTTGACTCCCCAAACATAACAAGTCAACAACGACTCATTAAAGGATGAATGGACCTAAACATAAAAGGGTGCTAAATTCAAACGATTAATCTTGATGTGAACGAATGTTGTGATCAATTGGCATGAAGAAAACCATTAATGGCAAATCTTCCCCCATACACTCTCCCGATACACAACCCTATACATCTTTCTGAGTTAAATCCCTGATACACGCCAAAGGCATCCCGAGACAGTGAAAAAGTAAGGGTGTTGTTGCTCAACCACCAAGGTTTAACCATGATCACATGTGCGCAATCAGGCAAAGGGTTTCCCAGACTTTCAAAGTCAGCCCAAAGTGACAGGCACACCGCCAAAGGGCTACAAAGGAGCTAATACCCAAGATAGCGAGCTAGGGCTAGTGTTTTCCTCCTCCTAAAAAAAGAAAAGAAAAGGAAGTAAAAGAAAAAAAGAAAAAAATTGAATGATGAGAAAAGAAAATGAATGAATGGAAAGGATGAGAGGAAAAAGCAAAAAAGGAATGCTTGCCTCAAGAGACCCATCCACACCAAATAGGGTTCATCCCAAGAGGTCCATCTCAAAGAGATCACCGCGAAGCAAAGTGAGCAACAACGTCCCCGAGACAGCAAAAGGAAACCAATCCTGGCAAAAGCTACCCAAAGGAAGAACTACGGCGACCTGAGCTCCTCATAGTGAGGGGAACGTAGGTAACCTTCGGGTCCGTTCATAGCGTGAAATGAATCCATCGAACCTCGGTCCTCCTAAAATGACCCGGTTCTCTTCCCTTGGTCCCGTGAATGACCAACCCCCCGGATAATGACTAATTCCTCCTAAAGACACTTTGATCTTGCCATTGATCGAATCTGAATTTCAAATGATCACAACATTTATGCATGTTAAGGCTAATTGCTTGAATTTTGACCTAATGCTGGACAAGGTCCATTCGAGCAATCATTTTGATGACATTAACTAAGGCCAATTTCGAATGCCTCGACAAGTCTTCTTTTCCACATCTTAGGAAAGGGCCAAACACGTGAATTTCTGTCCATAGGCTTCCTTCCTCAGAAAAGGGACTCACTCCCGTAAATGCCTATGTGTGTCTATTCGTGTGAGCAAGCATGATTTGCTCCTGTCCTTGTTAGAGTAAACTAGGCCACTCCTAGGAAGAGAAGATGATGGTATATATGGAAGAGGGAAAAATGATGTGTTTGGATTGCTTAGGAAGAAGAAACCCGTGCAAAGGTGGACCGTGTCCCGGGCAAGGAGGATACGCACCCAAAAGAATAGGGTGAGACCCGAGGAGTAGTTCCCGGCAAAGACAGAACACTGGGGCTAGCAAGCCATAACTGTGAGACCCGAGGAGTAGTTCCCAGCAAAGACAAAACACTGGGGCTGGAAAGCCATAACCGTGAAACCCGAGGAGTAGTTCCCGGCAAAGGTAAAGAACTGGGGATGGCAAGCCATAATTGTGCAATGGAAGGGCCAACGAAGAGTCATGCTTTGGGTACAACTGTTCGAGCCAAATAAGATCTCCCGTCTGTCAGAATTCCCTAAAAGTCCTCAGAATGTTTGGTATAAAAGCCAACCATGCTTGGACTATCCGTACTGCTAGTTTGTCCCTGTGAAAAATTTCATATTAGCAGCCTGTATCAGCTGATTTCCCACAAGCGAAACTCATTTTCACTTGTTCAAAACCTGTCAGAAATGTGTCAAACTCCGCATAATTGAGTCCAAGCACATCTCGGGAATCCCCAACGGTCCAGAAATGACCATAAAAGCCCTTTCGAGGCCCAAGCGTGCATAAATGATGGATTTACAAATAAAAGGGACAAAATTTTAAACACCAAAGATAACAAATTTTCATACATTGTTTTTTAATAAAATGAAACAGAAGAAAAATTGTTTACATAGGTACATCCTAATCATAATCTGGGTAAGGATCCTCCGGAGGCGAGTGAACCCTCTCCAAGGGATGAGAAGGGCACATGTTGGGGTCAAAGAAGAGGATGGACTCTGCCAAGCTCGAGCCTTCACCCGAAGAGGATTGGCCCGAAAAGAAAGAAGGAGGAATCTGGGAAGGAGGACTGGGGTGTCTAGTCGGTTGGGGCTCCACACGCTCCAAGGCCAAATGAGCAAAAGGATTCAGAGCGAGCTCGTGAAATCTGGGGTCACGTAGCGAATCCCGAAAGGCCTCCAAATCAGTTCCACCTAAGGTATGGCGATGGACAAAGGATGGGGGTAGCTCTACGCTCGAGGCCCGTTGGAAAGACCTCTCCCCACTAATCACTGAGTTCCTGCCCGGCGCGAACCTGGACTCAGTCCGAGGACCCTTGGAAGAGCGACCAATAAACCTCTTCAGCCACCTTTTGGCCCGTTTCATGAGGGAGGGTTTATCCAATAGAGCCCGCGCTGCAACCTGCACAGGGAAATTAAACTGCTCAGTGGAAAAGATAGGGATATGTGATGAGTGAGTGTGAGAGAAAGGAATGAAAACACACCATATGGACCCGGCTATATTAGTATATGTATGAGAAGTCTTGCCACATCGGAAGAGCCATCCCAAAAGCCACTACCTACGGTGATCTCAGTCTCCGGGCCACGAAACGTCCGTATGGCTCATCGGTGATAAAATGGGATGCATTCGCCCCCATGAGGTAGGGGTCATCCCCTTGGTCTGCTATGAACATGGTGTCAGGAGGGTCGACAGGAGCCTTCTGAATGAGTCTGAGCCCGTGCTGCCAAAGCACCCTCTCTCCCAAGTAAAAGGCCTCTCCCCAGAACCCTACAAGCAGTCTCCTCTCCCGGGTTACCCGCAGAGCATCAGACAGGTTAATGCCTAGCCCTTACCCCTCATACCTCGACCAAGGAAAGAGGTTAAGCTCAGCCAGCATAGCTCCCCTTAGCACTGCCCTGACATCGGCATGACGGACGGAGACCCGTCCTTTGGATCCCCTCTTCTTTCGGGCCTCTCGAGCCCAACAGACCATGGCCGGGAATGTGATGGCGGGATCAACGGTCAGCTCCCATGGATAGCCACCAAAGATCTCGTAGTACCAAGCCTGAAAGGAAAAGGCCAAAAATCACTAAGATGCCGAAAACCGAAAAGGTGAATGAGAAGGAGAAAACAGAAAAATGGGGGAAGGAAAAGAATGTACCTCCAAGGTGAACTGGAAGCAAGCCAGGGATTTGCTCGCTTTTCGGCTGAATTTATCGAGCTCCATGTACAGCTCAGCCAACCCAGCCTCTCCCCAAGCAATACTCCGGACGGTCTCTGGAGTGGACAATGATCCAAGTAGGGGGAACATGCATATGGTGTCGGCATTGGGAAAGATGGTGTTGCTGAGAAGGAGCCACACGTAAGCTCGCCCGAGCTGCTCCATCGTCACCAAACCCGCCAAATACTCCGGAATTCTGGCCCGAATGGCCCGGTTAGCAACCTGCACCAGGATCTCCAAGCCCTTGGTAGGGCCCGAAAAGCCAATGAGTGCCTCAAAGTCCGCGGCCGAGAGCCGGTCGGCCCAGATAACTGGTCGGCCGCCGAAGGAAAGCTCGGTAATGGCAGAAAAGTCTGCGGGAGTCACGGTCACCTCCCCCCAAATGAAAAGTGTGGGTCATATCCCACCAGTGCTCGCCCAAGGCAGAGATGAGTCCCAGGCTCCTGTTAGTGCTAACCAGCTAGCCTACGACATGGATGAATGGCACTAAGCCGGTGCGCTCTACCCACTCTCTCGGACCAGGCCTATCGCCGACTGCCTCGGGCTTGGCCTCCCACAAGGAACATCACATGTCGGGAGATCCTCGAGATTTGGGATCACCGCCTTGCAGGTAAACACAGCAAAGGTATGAATAACACAGTTTTAAGATACCAATGCGTTTGATAAATGGATATGATGAATGAATCATGGAAATAAATGTGATTTTACCCTTTTCAAATTGCGTTGGGCGTTTGAGGGTGTGTCTTGTGAAAGAAAAAAAAATGTGATTTTACCCTTTTCAAATTGCGTTGGGCATTTGAGGGTGTGTCTTGTGAAAGAAAAAAAATATGTGATTTTACCCTTTTCAAATTGCGTTAGGCGTTTGAGGGTGTCTTTTGTGAAAAAAATGTGTGAGGTTTTGTTTGAAATGATTTCCCCCTATCCCAAAGAACAAAATCCGTCCCCTTTTTGAGACTTAGTATCCCGAATTTCCACAAACATGCAACAACTTATCCTAGGAAATGCTAGCATGCACTTGAATGTGTCAAAATGACTAGTCGAACCTAAGGTACAAGTAGTTTATGCATAAATCGTGGGACAACGCACTTTGATTTTAGAAAGTATAGCTAGGCATATCCAAATGATGATATGAACACATGCCCGTGTCCCTAGTGATCCCAATAACGTGAAAATGAAGCCAATTTTGTGGAATCGAACCTAGGAAGGCGAAAACCCCAAATTGCATGAACATGAACCTTAGGACTAGGGAGTGCACAAAATTGACAAAGATCGAGTGGGAAAGAAAGCTTACCACTCGGTCATGGCATAAATGAGCGGTAGGGGACTTATAGAACCCCGCTTCCATGTCATTAAGGGCAATGGTGTAGCCCCAGAAATTGTGAACCATGTCGAGCCGCCTATCCGCCCCTCTTGAGTAGCCCCTTCGCGCCCGAGCATCCATAAGTGAATTTTGAACAGTTTGGAGAAAGAAATCCGGAGAATTTTGATGAAATTTCCTCTTGAAATCGCCTCTCTCTCTGCAGCAACCATCCATATGGATGCTGTTTTGAAAAAGAAGGAGACGCCTTCTTAAGCCGTACGGCTGGTTTGGGCGAGGAAGAATCTCAGCCCACAATTTACACACTGGCCCCTTACGCCTTGAACATGGTTCCCCCTAGGTTTCTGAAATAAAACTTGGGCCCCCTCCCTTTGGAAAATGTCTAAAATCCCCCTTTGGCTCATGCAACTTGATTTGAACCTAGAAAGATTAGGTTCCCAATGAAAATGAAAATCGGCCAGTCCCTAGATGGATGTAAGACCAGCTTTGTGAAATTAACATGGCCGTACTTCGTAAGTCAAGTTAAGAATGTGAGAATTAGCATTAACCCGGCCGCGCCTCGTAAGTATATGTTAAGAGTATGAAATTAACCCGGCCGCGCCTCGTAAGTCCAGGTTAAGAGTATGAAATTAACCCGGCCGCGCCTCATAAGTCCAGGTTAAGAGTATGAAATTAACCCGGCCGCGTCTCGTAAGTCCAGGCTAAGAGTATGAAATTAGCCCCACCGCGCCTCGTAAGTCCAGGTTAAGAGTATGAAATTAACTCGGCCGCACCTCGTAAGTCCAGGTTAAGAGTTTAAGTGAATTTAGCCCGGCCGCGCTTCGTAAGTCCAGGTTAAGAGGTTAAGAGTTTGAAATTAGCCCGGCCGCGCCTCATAAGTCCAGGTTAAGAGTATGAAATTAACCCGGCCGCGCCTCGTAAGTCCAGGTTAAGAGTATGAAATTAACCCGGTCACGCTTCGTAAGTCCAGGTTAAGAGGTTAAGAGTTTAAGTGAAATTAACCCGGCCGCGCCTCGTAAGTCCAGGTTAAGAGTATGAAATTAACCCGGTCGCGCTTCGTAAGTCCAGGTTAAGAGGTTAAGAGTTTAAGTGAAATTAGCACGGCCGCGCCTCGTAAGTCCAGGTTAGAATGGCCGTTCTTCGTAAGTCCAGTTAAAAATGTGAAAAATTGCCCTTTGGCGGTCCGGAGTGACATAAGTCCATTAGGTTTTGTGGGATTTGTCCTTTGGCCATCCGGTGTGACGTAAGACCATTAGGTTTTATGGGATTTGTCCTTTGGCGGCCCGGCGTGACGTAAGACCATTAGGTTTAGTGAGATTATGCCCTTTGGCCGTACGATGTGGCGTAAGACCATTAGGTTTGGTGAGATTAAGCCCTTTGGCGGTCCGTCGTGAAGTAAGACCATTAGGTTTGGTGAGATTATGTCCTTTGGCAGTCCGGCGTGACGTAAGACCATTAGGCTTAGTGAGATTATGGCCTTTGGCGGTCCGGCGTGACGTAAGACCATTAGGTTTAGTGAGATTATGCCCTTTGGCGGTCCGGCGTGACGTAAGACCATTAGGGTTAGTGAGACTATGTCCTTTAGCGGTCTGAAGTGACGTAAGACCATTAGGTTTAGTGAGATTATGTCCTTTGGCGGTCTAGCGTGACGTAAGACCATTAGGTTTAGTGAGATTATGTCCTTTGGCGGTCCGGTGTGATGCAATACCATAAGGTTTAGTGAGATTATGTCCTTTGGCGGTCCGGTGTGACGTAAGACCATTAGGTTCAGTGAGATTATGTCCTTTGGCGGTCCGGCATGACGTAAGACAATTAGGTTTCGGTGAGATTCGTCCTTGGACGTCCGACGTGGCGTAAGACCATTGGATTTTGTTGACCCGGCCGTACTTCGTAAGTCCAGGATAGAAAGTGAAATCGTGAAAGTCCCGGCCGTACCTCGTAAGTCCAGGATGAAAGTTTAGATGTTATTGCCTCGGTAGCCCTTGGTAGCGCGTAAGACCAGTATAGTCATGACTAGGTTAAGAAAACCTTTGTCCCCCGAGAGTGGCCAGGTTAGAGAAAACCTATCATTGTGACAGCAGTCTGGAGGGACGTAAGACCAGTTTGTGTAGTCCACCCTCCGCCATGAGAAAAGTTGACCAATTGACCAATGTGTCCGGAAGTCCTTAGTCGGACATAAGACCAGTTACCCTCGAGTCGACCCTCTCCCGATAGAGCCTAGTCGATCGAGCCCAGCCCCTGATCCATGCCCATTCCTTGAGTCTGTTGGTAGTGGTGCCCTAGGCACGTTTAATAAACGTTGTAATTGTTATCATTTATTTCATATCAATAAAGAGATGTTTTGATTATTATTGTTGTTCATGTTTACTTATAATAATCTCCGTCCCTTGTACTTGTTAAGCACTAGTATAAAGGCTAAATGATCATAGGATGATCATGTTAGATTTATGGGTACTTGTTTGGAACAAGGTACTGGACATGACCCGCTCTATGAGATTTATGTCATGGTCTATGTCATACATATATCTCATATTAGTTATGTCATTTGAATCCTTAGACATGAAGTTATTATAGTCTTCCACTTGATGAACATTATGTTTGACATATTCAAACGCTACTTTTAACCGAGTAGTTATAAAGGATATGATTGGCATAATCGGAATCCCGTTGGGAAGAATAATAAGCTAAATGGATTTGTCCCTCCTCGGAGAGATGTCAAGCTTGGGCCACTCGTAGGAATGATGTTGATGAAATGTTCGGCCGGACTCAGATGAATTGATTGGATCAATGTCATTTGGATTATCAACATATTCGGAATCGAGAAAGTATTGAACAAAACAAGTTGACTGTTTGACCATGACTTGTGTTCAATGACATCGTGGACAAAGGGATTGTGACATATTCTAAAGGAATACGAACTTGTATCTAGTTATACTATTTGGGTAGGTATGACGGTTTGCTAGAACCTAATCATATCTTATGGGATCATGTTTGAGCTCATTGCCAACTTAGTATAATCCTAGAGGGTCACACACAATAGAACGAATCTTTAAAGGGACTATATTGGAATTTTGGAAATTCTGGACATTCTGAAGAGTGGGCGACCGCACAGTATTGACTGGGCGGCCGCACACTTAGGACAGTTTTGTACCAGTTTTGCTTCAGATAGTTGTGCGACCGCACAGATGATTTTGGGCGGCCGCACAGTACTGTCGGGTGGCAGATTCCTAATTTGATTAGGAAACGAATTTTGGACGGATTTTGACACAAGTTTCCTATTTGGAATAGGTCATGCTTGTGTATAAAAGACCAAATTCGGCCAGCACTCAAGGCCAATGATTTTGTGAGTCTCAAAGAGTTTGAGAGAGGGTTTATTTTGTTCCAAGACATTCTTGGTTGAGGAACAAAATAATACACAAAATAAATTCCATATAGTTCTTTTGATTGTGAAAAAGTGTTTCACAATTTGGTCTAGAAACCAAGATCAAAGAAGCTCCTTTGATATTCGTTCGAAGTGTGGATACCGCTAGAGGGTGAAAATCATCATCTTCAAAGTTCGTGTTCAAGCTTTGTGATCGTGATCAAGTCTTCAAACCTCCACCAAAAACCAAGAGAAAATTTGATAGCCATCAAGGGTTAGTTTATTCCTTTATTCTTATGTTGTATTTGATTTAATCATATGAACGGATCCATGGCTTTGGGTTTCTTAAAAATTTTAAATGCTAAATTCCGCTGCGCATGTTTGATCGAAACCCAACAGTGGTATCAGAGCCCCGTTCATGTTGATTATTTCAATACCTATATCATGTCATGTGTATATAAATTGTTTATGTGCCTTGCATGATATGAATATTGGAATATGTGATGTTTATGTGTTATGTGATTTTTGTGGTTTATTGTTTTACAACTTTAATCGCACGATTCAATCGCAATAAATAAATTATGGTGGATTCAGAATTGTTGGTTATTAATTTTTGATTGGATCAAAGTTTTAATAATCGGGGAAAAACAATTTTGAGACAAAATTTTCGAACTTAAAATTCTGCACCTTCTGATTGAACTGGGCGACCGCACGGAATATACTGGGCGGCCGCATGGTTTTTGGGCGACCGCACAGGTAATTTTGGGCGGCCGCACAAGGGGATCAGAAGGTCTGATTTTGCTCAAAAATCAGAATTTGGAATTTTCGAGAGGTTCAACAGAACCAGTCCAGACTTGCTGATCTGGAATGGGTTTTGGGTAGTTGGTTTATGTGAGGATCTTGGGGTTTGATTTTCCTATTTGTTTTAGTCTTGTGATTCTAAGATTGGTTCAAGGTTTGGATGGCTAATCTGCGTTCATCGAGATTGTGTTTCCCAAAATTGATCGCAATCAAAGTTTCAAAGATAAAACGAAGTTAGAATTATGAAGAGTTCATAATTGCTAAAATTGAGAAACAAAGTTCTTGATTCAATGATTGGAGATCCATGTGGAATTGTGAATGCAATTGGCCTACGTTCATCGAGACCATCTATTGCTTAGTTTCGGCCACATGGACTACTTTCTTGGTTTCTTGAATTAGTGCGGGATTGTGGTTGCCTAATGGCTTAGTTCGACCGCACTTCTTGTTGTCTTGATTTGGAAATAATAACCAAAGTTGAAATAGTCTCATCCTCATAATTATAGAGAAACTAATGACACATAAATACCATGCTTAAATTAATGGAGATTAATTTAGTGGCTAAACTTGATGTGTAACATGTTTATATTATGTGCTCATAAATGTGTTATATGCTATATGTGATGAACCTTCAAAGAAAGTTTTAAGTCTTTTATTGCCATGCCATGATTAAAACACTTGTTTATACATGAGTAATTTTATGTGGGCTCGCCAAAGCGAGGTGCATTGATTTTATTCATGTTTGAGCAAGATGAGTGAATAAGAGTTTCCTATGCGTTTAAAATGGTTGGACTTAATTAAGCGTCAAAACAGTTTTGGGCTTAAGGCAAAGATGAGATTTAACACGCTTTTTGAAATTGGATTTCTTAAAGAATCTCATGAAAATAACTGAGAGTCATATGAGATATGATTGACAAGAGTTGTCTACCTAATTGATTTAATTCTGAGCGATGCGCCAAAGCGTACTCAAAATTAGATTAAAGCGGGATCTCAACCCATTTAAATTATACTATACATTGGATGTATAAAGAAGGTTGTATAATTTGGTGGGAGTATTTTGTTTTAAAATACATTATTTATCTCTTTAATGAAAACCGGTACTTATTAAATTTTGGAAATTTTTGCATATTTGTAGATAATGACTAATAACACTCAATCAATGTCGTTGCGATCAATCCTTGAGAAGGATAAGCTCGAAGAGAATGGTACCAACTTTATGGATTGGATCCGTAGCATAAGAATTGTTCTTAGGCAAGAAGATAAGTTGTACATTCTCGATGGGCCTCTCCCTGCTGAACCACCGCCTACTGCCCCTAGGGTAGAAAGAGACAATTACAAGAAACATCGTAATGATTCTAGAGATGTAAGTTGTCTCATGCTTGGTGCTATGTGTTCAAAACTCCAACAAAGTTAGGAACATTTGGAAGCCTATGAGATAGGCGTGGAGTTGAGAACCATGTTTCAAGAGCAAGCTAGGCAAGAGAGGTACAAGAACATTGTTGCATTCACTACTAGTAAAATGAATGAAGGGCAACAAGTGAGTCCTCACTTTCTTAAAATGAAAGGTTATGTAGAGCACCTTGAGAAACTTGGCTATCCAATCCCATTGAAGCTAGCCACGGATCTCATTCTTAATTCATTGCCTAAAAGTTATAATCAGTTTGTAATGAATTATAACATGCATGGAATGGATAAGAATCTCTCTGAGTTGCATGGGATGCTCAAAACTGCAGAGATGAAAATTGTGGAGAAAGGTTCTCCCGTGCTCTTGGTTCATGATGGGAAGAAGGCTGGTGCCAAAGGAAAGGGTAAGGCAAAAGTTGTCAAACCCAAAATAAGCAAGGCAAAGGTTGCCAAGGCTTCTGAGGCAAAACCTGATTCACAAAAAGATGCAATCTGTTTCCATTGTCAAGAAATTGGTCATTGGAAACGTAATTGCAAGGCTTTCTTGGAAGAGCAAAAGAAGAAGAAGAGCAGCAAGGCTGCGTCGACTTCAGGTATCTATATGATAGATATTCTCCTTTCTACCACTGATTCTTGGGTATTGGATACCGGATGTGGTTCTCATATTTGTCTAAATGTGCAGGGATTAAAGAATGGGAGACTGCTTAAAGAAGGTGAAGTAGATCTACGCGTGGGGAATGGAGCAAGAGTTGCTGCATTAGCCGTAGGGACTTATGAAGTCACTTTACCTTCCGGATTAATTCTTGTTTTGAACAATTGTTATTATGTTCCGGATTTAAGCAGAAATATTATTTCAATTTCTTGTTTGGATAATGAAGGTTTTAAGTTTCTTATTGAGAATAAGAAATTTTCTATTTATTTAAATGATGTGCTTTATGGTATTGCTAATTCATTTAATGGCCTTTATATCTTGGATGTCAAGAATGAAAATAATGTCTATCATGTAAATAAGAAATCTAAACCTAATGATGTAAATCATACTTATTTGTGGCATTGCCGTCTTGGTCATATTAATGAGAAGCGTATCTCAAAACTCCATGGGGACGGACTTTTAGGTTCATGTGACCTCGAGTCATATGATACTTGTGAGTCGTGTCTTCTTGGAAAAATGACTAAGACACCTTTTACCAAGCTAGGTGAAAGGGCAAGCGACTTATTGGGGTTGATACATTCCGATGTATGCGGACCATTAAGTAGCAATGCTAGGGGAGGATTTCAATACTTCATAACCTTCACTGATGATTATAGTAGATTTGGGTATGTTTACCTAATGAAACATAAAAGTGAAGCATTTGAGATATTTAGAATATTTCAAAATGAAGTAGAAAAACAACTTGGCAAAAGTATTAAAGCACTTCGATCAGATCGTGGTGGTGAATACTTAAGTCAAGAATTTGATGATCATCTAAAGAATTGTGGAATAGTTTCACAATTGACTCCACCCGGAACACCACAATGGAATGGTGTGTCTGAGAGGAGAAATCGGACTTTGTTAGACATGGTTCGATCAATGATGAGTCAAGTTGATCTTCCAATATCTTTTTGGGGTTACGCTCTAGAAACCGCTGCTTTCACACTAAATCGTGTTCCAACTAAATCGGTTCAAAAGACTCCATATGAGATGTGGAGCGGAAAGAAGCCTTGTCTATCTTTCATGAAGATTTGGGGTTGTGAAGTTTTTGTCAAAAGACTTATCTCAGACAAACTTGCACACAAATCTGATAAATGTATTTTCGTGTGATATCCTAAGGAAACTAAAGGATATTACTTTTACAACCGAGAGGACAACAAAGTGTTTGTTGCCCGAACTGGTGTCTTTCTAGAGAAAGAGTTTCTCTCCAAAGAAATTAGTAGGAGTAAAATAAATCTTGAAGAAATTCGAGACCCAGAAAATAACATTGAACCAATGGTGGAGCAAGAACAAGAACCACAAGGAGTTGTGGAACCTGTTCAAAGTACACAAGCAACTCGCAGATCTAGTAGGTTACGATCCGAGCCCGAGAGATATGGATTTCTCGTAACGGATAGTAATGAGGTAGAAATCATTGAGAATGATGAACCGTCAACCTACCAAGAGGCGATGTCTTCTCCTGATTCGGACAAGTGGCTTGGAGCCATGGAATCCGAATTGCAATCCATGCAAGACAATCAAGTTTGGAATTTGATTGATGCGCCCGAAGGTGTAAAAACCATAGGATGCAAATGGGTCTTCAAGAAGAAGACTGACATGGATGGGAAGGTGCATACTTACAAAGCTAGGCTTGTAGCGAAAGGTTATAGGCAAGTTCATGGTATTGACTATGATGAGACCTTTTCACCCGTAGCAATGATCAAGTCTATAAGAATTTTGCTTGCCATTGCCGCATATCATGACTATGAAATATGGCAGATGGATGTCAAAACCGCTTTCCTAAATGGAAAACTCCAAGAGGATGTGTATATGACACAACCAGAAGGTTTTGAACAAGATTCTAAGGTATGCAAATTGCAAAGATCCATCTATGGATTGAAGCAAGCTTCAAGGAGTTGGAATCTCCGTTTTGGTGAATCGGTCAAAGAGTTTGGCTTCATCAAGAACGAAGATGAGCCTTGTGTATACAAGAAGATTAGTGGGAGCATAGTGCTATTCCTTATTTTATACGTGGATGACATATTGCTCATTGGAAATGACATTCCTACACTTCAGTCTGTGAAGACTTGGTTAGGAAAGTGCTTCGCAATGAAAGATATGGGTGAAGCCGCATATATTCTTGGCATTAAGATCTATAGAGATAGATCAAGGAGGCTACTTGGTTTAAGCCAAAGTACATACATTGACAAGGTCATTAGAAGATTCCGTATGGAAAATTCTAAGAGAGGAACCTTGCCCGTGTTACATGGAGTTTCTCTAAGTAAGACTCAATGTCCTAAGACAAAAGATGAGCGTGAGAAAATGAATGATGTTCCATATGCTTCGGCAATTGGGTCCATCATGTATGCCATGATTTGTACTAGGCCGGATGTATCTTATGCTTTGAGCATGACAAGTAGATACCAATCCGACCCTGGCGAAAATCACTGGATAGCTGTAAAAGCGATTCTTAAGTACTTGAGAAGGACTAAAGACTCGTTTTTGGTCTATGGAGGAATGGAAGATGATCTCGTTGTAAATGCTTACACGGATGCAAGCTTCCAAACTGACAAAGATGATAGCCGATCGCAATCAGGTTTTGTGTTTATGTTAAATGGTGGAGCTGTAAGCTGGAAGAGTTCCAAGCAAAGTACAACCGCTGATTCTACAACAGAAGCTGAGTATATTGCTGCATCGGATGCTGCAAAAGAAGCTGTTTGGATTAAGAAGTTCATAACTGAACTTGAAGTGGTTCCTAGTATTGCTAATCCAATAGACCTTTATTGCGACAATAATGGTGCTATTGCTCAAGCAAAGGAACCAAGAGCACATCAGAAATCCAAACACATACTTAGGCATTTTCATATCATTCGAGAGATCGTTGATAGGGGAGACGTAAATATATGCAGAGTACCTACTGATGACAATGTTGCGGACCCACTAACAAAGGGACTTCCACAAGCTAAACATGATGGTCATGTTAGATCCATGGGTATTAGATACATGGGAGATTGGGCCTAGGGCAAGTGGGAGATTGTTGGTAGTGGTGCCCTAGGCACGTTTAATAAATGTTGTAATTGTTATCATTTATTTCATATCAATAAAGAGATGTTTTGATTATTATTGTTGTTCATGTTTACTTATAATAATCTCCGTCCCTAGTACTTGTTAAGCACTAGTATAAAGGCTAAATGATCATAGGATGATCATGTTAGATTTATGGGTACTTGTTTGGAACAAGGTACTGGACATGACCCGCTCTATGAGATTTATGTCATGGTCTATGTCATACATATATCTCATATTAGTTATGTCATTTGAATCCTTAGACATGAAGTTATTATAGTCTTCCACTTGATGAACATTATGTTTGACATATTCAAACGCTACTTTTAACCGAGTAGTTATAAAGGATATGATTGGCATAATCGGAATCCCGTTGGGAAGAATAATAAGCTAAATGGATTTGTCCCTCCTCGGAGAGATGTCAAGCTTGGGCCACTCGTAGGAATGATGTTGATGAAATGTTCGGCCGGACTCAGATGAATTGATTGGATCAATGTCATTTGGATTATCAACATATTCGGAATCGAGAAAGTATTGAACAAAACAAGTTGACTGTTTGACCATGACTTGTGTTCAATGACATCGTGGACAAAGGGATTGTGACATATTCTAAAGGAATACGAACTTGTATCTAGTTATACTATTTGGGTAGGTATGACGGTTTGCTAGAACCTAATCATATCTTATGGGATCATGTTTGAGCTCATTGCCAACTTAGTATAATCCTAGAGGGTCACACACAATAGAACGAATCTTTAAAAGGGACTATATTGGAATTTTGGAAATTCTGGACATTCTGAAGAGTGGGCGACCGCACAGTATTGACTGGGCGGCCGCACACTTAGGACAGTTTTGTACCAGTTTTGCTTCAGATAGTTGTGCGACCGCACAGATGATTTTGGGCGGCCGCACAGTACTGTCGGGTGGCAGATTCCTAATTTGATTAGGAAACGAATTTTGGACGGATTTTGACACAAGTTTCCTATTTGGAATAGGTCATGCTTGTGTATAAAAGACCAAATTCGGCCAGCACTCAAGGCCAATGATTTTGTGAGTCTCAAAGAGTTTGAGAGAGGGTTTATTTTGTTCCAAGACATTCTTGGTTGAGGAACAAAATAATACACAAAATAAATTCCATATAGTTCTTTTGATTGTGAAAAAGTGTTTCACAATTTGGTCTAGCAACCAAGATCAAAGAAGCTCCTTTGATATTCGTTCGAAGTGTGGATACCGCTAGAGGGTGAAAATCATCATCTTCAAAGTTCGTGTTCAAGCTTTGTGATCGTGATCAAGTCTTCAAACCTCCACCAAAGACCAAGAGAAAATTTGATAGCCATCAAGGGTTAGTTTATTCCTTTATTCTTATGTTGTATTTGATTTAATCATATGAACGGATCCATGGCTTTGGGTTTCTTAAAAATTTTAAATGCTAAATTCCGCTGCGCATGTTTGATCGAAACCCAACAGAGTCAACCCTCTCCGATAGAGCCAAGTCGATCAAGTCTAGCCTCTGAGCCATATCCATTTTTTAAGCCTCTGAGCCATGACAGCCCCTTTAGTCAACCCCCTCCGAATAGAGCCAATTTGACCAAGTCCGGCCTTTGAGCCATGCCTGTTTAGGAAGGGATGAATGAATATCCACCAGAGGCCCATAGGTTTGAGTAACCTTAAAATCTCTCACCCGAACTATGTTAGGCTTGATTCCCTCGAATAGGGATACGTAGGAATCCTATACCTCTAGGTCCAGCCATAGTACAAATCAGCCAAGCCGTCCTCCCATCAGATTGGGATGCTTATTTTTTCGACAACCCCGCTTTCTTCAAAAGCAACGTTGCTGAGGGGCTCTGTAAGTACCCCAATCTGAATTTGACATACTTTAGAGGAATTCTTTGTACCATTTAGGGATAAACCAATGGGCCAGGACCTCACTAGGATAAACCTAATATTCCAGAACTGAATTGGAATTAAACTTAGAAAAATTCAGAAGCCAAGTCGAGTCATACGGATGGTTTGGGTACTTAAGGGGTTGAGCCGTACGGCTATGTTGGGCACCCTCAGTCCCTATAAATTGAACCCCATGCTAATCATTTCAGGGGGGAAGAATATTGTTTAGATAGGGGAAACTCTGCAGAAATCGTGTCTGAGAGTGAAATCACCCTTATAATTGAGTGAAGGAAAGGAAGATAGACTAGAACCAACATAGGTGAAGTCCCCTTCCCCCATCTTCTCTTTATCTCAACTCTATTTTTCTTTGTTAACCACATTACTTGTTCTTGTTTATATTCTTGTAAGACTTGTCCTCTCAAGCAAATTTACATCCTTGCAAGACTTGTCCATTTCAAGCATACATATATTATATTACTACAAGACTTGTCCATTTCAAGCATATATATCTTATATATATACATATAATGTGAACTAAACCATGAGCATGATTCAAGGTGCCCTTCATGCTTTTGTGTGAAAGAGGTTAAAACCTAAGGATGATCATGGTTTAATCTCTTGTTCTAAATAGCTTAAAGATCTCTTTATCAAAGTGAAAGCTCATGTCTTCATGTTGGTATTACACAAACTAGGCCATGATGATCATGTTGGGGGGTAAAGGCTCAATTTATCATCCCAACCTTGATCTAGCCAAAAATCCTTAAGATTGGGTCATAAAGATTGGATCTTTATGTTGTTTTTATTGTCCCTCAAGGTTAATCTTTCATAAAAAGTCCATTTAGATGGCAAAGTTCCAATCTTTACTCATCAAATGGCAATTTTGGCCCAAAAGGCATGTTCATCACCTTTCTCAAAATTTCTCCAATGATTGTCTTGATCACACCCAAAAACTTTGTTTTTGGTGTCTAATTTGTGATCAATAACATAGGGATGATTAAATCCATGTTTTTGTTAAAGAAAATAATTGAAAATGATCATCACAGTCCAGTTTCAGCAAGAACACTCTGTTTTGCCTGAAACTGGACAGTTTTCTGATAAACTATCAAAAACCCCTGGAATGCTCTCCCTAGCCGTACGGCTACTTTGGTCAGGGAGTGCATTTTCCAGTCTCTTCCCTTTTTGACTAGAATGTTTGCAAAATAACCCTTTTCTATTAAATAATTAACCAGTTTTGTTAAAATGTCAGTTTCTCCCATTTTTTGAAATACACACACACACATGCACGTTTGTTAACTAATGTTAGGGAGACTCGGTCCTATCCGAGGTGACTTCAGTGACGTAAAACTCTTCCCAAGGCGTAACCTGACCTCCGAACTAATAGAATCTCTAACCTTTCCATTTGTTGGGTTAAATAATTAAAAAATGTGGCGACTCCGTTATGTTTTGCGTGATAACCGTGTTTGGTTTTTTGCCCTTCGAAATGAATACCCCCCTTCGTTTCCCTTCGTCACGGGGGAGGGATCCTTACACTCCCAAGGCCAACTCTCTAATACTGCGCAAGGTCTCCCCCAAAAAACAAGGAACAATACTGCGATTGGCCCGAGCCTGGTCCACCATGTCAAGACAACCCATCGTAGCCACTCCTACATAAGATGGAAATAGTACCGAAGCAAATAGACAGAGAGCTAGACAGTCCAAAGCCGTGTCAGATTCCACCGTGCTATTAATAAACCTGATGGGAAGCCAACAGAGATCAACGTCACCATCCAACAGCAAACTTCTAGCTTCTTTGTTAGAAATCCTCAGCAGTTGGGAAACCCGAAGCTCTGCAAGAACTTGGTACTGTGGCATGGCAACCCTATCCGTCACCCTTGCACCATAAAGTTCCACAAAGTCTTCATATGTTGGGGTGATTTCATTATAAGAGAAGTTGAAGACATGATTTTCATTGTCCCAGAACTTAGCAGCAGCACGAATCAGGTTCTCATCAGACTTGACCCGGAACAGGGACCAAAGGCACTTAATCCCGAATCTCCTATCAAAGTTCACACGAGTTGTCTTCGAAAGTTTCTTAACCCAGATCTTCAAACTCTTATTGAAGTATTGTTGTCTCTCCTAAAAAATCCTAGGGTGTCTATCCATCAGAAAGGCGTGGAAGGATCAAAATCTAGAGCAAAAGAAAGAAAAACCGCTGTCTGCCTCGTCCCTCTACGAGACTGCTGATTAAATAGGGCAGGAGTTCAAGTCCTGATCATACAAGGAGAAATCTGATAAAAATCGTGTCAGACCAGGGATTAGCCGCACGGCCAGTCTTTCCCATGGTTGGCCACGCGGCCACATAAGCCAGTCCGTATAGATTTGCAAGTCCATCCCCGTCAAGCGCCGGAACGGACCCATTTCAGACGTTTTGAAGGTCCTGAATCACAAAGAAGGTCTGACAAAGAAGATGGAATTGCCTGATATTGTATAATCCCCGCTTTAACCCTAGGGATCATGCATTGTACTAAATGTAAAAACATGTAAATAAAATACTAATTAATTATATACAAAAAAAAAACAAAAAAAAATATCGTACATAAATGTATCTGTTTGTTCTCTCTCTCTCTCTCCCACTAACAAATGCAGGAATAAGGACTACGCCTAGTTCGAATCGGAATCCTCGATCTCAACATCCTCCTCCTCATCATCGCTATCATCATCATCACCTTGGCCCCTGTCACGCCCCGACCCGGGGTCCTACTTGGCCCCCACGATCAGGATACGCACGGAAGACGTCATTAATCACATTTTATTTTCGAAATGTCCTTTCATAATTATTCATTATACCAAAACTTGATACACTTTAAAAACTTCCAAAACCACATTTGCAAACTACACAAGATTTAAAATCCATAGCCTTAAAAGCTTACACACTTTAGTTACAATATTTACAATCACTAAAAGTGTACCAAAATAGTGACATACAACAAAGTCTCGGGTATACTACCCATAGGTTACATTTACATAATGCAACCCAAGACAACTCCTTCCCAAAATAGCTTACCAACTCGACGTCCTCCCCGAGCTCAACGTGTCCTAGCCCCTGGCTCACCCTTATCTAAGGAAATAAATTAACAAGGAACGGGGTGAGATAAATCTCAGTAAGTTACTAATATGCAACTACATGGCATGTTATACATGATAACTTTAAATGATCATTCATGATAATCAATCACATAGCACATAGCATGAGAGGCTCCCTATCGCCAACCGTCCCACATCAGTTGGAAATAACGGTCAAGCAGCACATTAGACTGAAATAAACACCTTACAAAGGATACTGATCCAAGGTTCTCCCAAAAGGATATAACAATCTGAGCAGTATCAACCGAGCAGAATCAAAGAGCTAAAGCAGGGGTTTCGGAACCAAACACAACAAGAACAACGGTGGGAAAATGACACAAAGTCATAACCCTAAAACGTGAAGCTATAATACTCACACAAGGGATCTAGCTCATCCCAACCACACAATCAGGAAGGGGAAAAAGTGGGTTACCAGTGACGAACATTATACTGAACTTCACTCGTGTGCCATTATAATATTCATCAATGCCCGACTCAACCAAATAAGACCAGCTGGACCTTTTTAAAATATTGCACAATCGGTGTATGATTCCAAAAGAGGGAACCATACTAGGTACATCACAAAGATGATAAACTACCCATAAAGAGCTCAACAACCATGTACGTTAAACACATTTCTCACACAAGGATTTCAAAGTAGGAAACCCCACAAAGGCATCATAAAGATGTAACAAAACCAAAATGAACCTAAACGGTTACATCATTCCAAACATGATCACAACGGACCCATTTCTACCACTTTGGTGTTCCATAATAACCCTCTCAGTACCCTAGGATATCACCCAAGACCTAGATCAAGATTGAACCTACAAATCAATTGAATTGGAACATTTCATTTTTTTCAGCAACCTGGGCGGTCGCCCACACCAACCTGTGCGGCCGCCCAAAACCAACCTGACCAAGACCAAATTCTTCCAGAAAGATGTGCGGCCGCACGCCCTTTTTGGGCGGCTGCCCAAAACCCCTTGCAGGACAAAACCTAAATAAATTATACTCCCTCTGTTCCACCGTCTCAAAAGTACTACCCTAACTTCTATCTTACAAGTATAAATCAACACAACTAAGTTCAACTACCTAAAAGTAGCTTCTCCAACAATACCAAGAACAACTTTTACCAATACACATTACAAAGAAACATTCACCAACCCAAGTACCAAACAATATATATATATATGAACATTTTAATAATTAAAGGGGGAATAGTAACTTACCTACTACCGGGAAAGTATAGATGAAACTATTTTCTAATCGGCTATAAACGGTCTATTCAACGCCCTGAACATTTAGGTGAAGTCAGAATTTAGAACGGAGGATTAATGAATAACTAATAAAATCAAACACAATGAAAACCTTACCCTTTCTTGCTTCCATGGACAGTGAGAGAAATTTGGGAAAGTATAGTTTTTGTGTAAGTGAATTCGCAGAGAGAGAGATAGGTAGGATAAGTATGAGTTTGATTTTTATAAGTTTCACCTAGGCCCCTCCTGGTTCTATTATGACCAACTAAACCCCTAAACTCAAATTTTCACCAAGGCCCCTAAGGTTTTAACTTTAACCATTTACCTCCTAAATGATATAATCTAATAAATTAAAACTAACACAATTAAGAAACAAAATAATGTAATGCAAGAAATGATATGCAACACAGAATGCACACAAGCTCAATTTATTTTTAAAAATAGTGTCGGGTTTTTGGGGTCGTTACAGTCACTCCCCCTTAAAAAAAATTCAACCCGAATTTTAAAGATACTTACCAAGATGATCAAATAACCACGGATACTTCCGCTCAATCTCCTCCCGAAGTTCCCAAGTCGACTCTTCCATGTTATGATTCCTCCACACCACTCTAACAAGGGGAATACTCTTTTTTCTCAACTCTTGGACTTTGGTATCGATCACCTGAATTGGTTGCTCCTCGTAAGACATATTTGGCTCAATCTCTTCCGGTACTTCAGACAACACATGAGATGGGTCATACACATACTTACGAAGCACTGAAACATGAAACACACTATGCATCTTTCCCAGAGAAGGCGGCAACGCAAGACGATAAGCAAGATTCCCTACTCTTTCCACAATCTCAAAAGGCCCGATATACCTTGGAGCAAGTTTACCCTTTTTACCATACCTTTTAATTCCCACCTTTGGAGAAACTTTCAAAAACACCAAGTCACCCGACTGGAACTCAAGATCTCGCCTCCTGTGATCGGAATAACTCTTTTGTCTACTTTGAGCAGTTTTCATTCGATCCCGAATAAGCTTGACCTTTTCAAATGAATCATGAACCATAGAAATACCCCAAAGCTTGGCTTCCCAAACTTCATCCCAACAAATAGGAGACCTACACTTCCTTCCGTATAAAGCATCATAAGGAGCCATCTCAATACTCGACTGATAACTGTTATTATAAGCAAACTCGGCAAGTGGTAAATGAGTATCCCACGAATCTGAGAAGTCAACTGAACAAGCCCGTAACATATCTTCAAGAATTTGAATCGTTCTTTCGGATTGGCCGTCAGTTTGAGGATAAAACGCCGTGCTAAATCTCAAATCTGTACCCAATGCCTTTTGAAATGCCTGCCAAAATCGAGAAGTAAACCTGGGATCACAGTCTGACACAATACTAACAGGAACTCCATGCAATCTCACAATCTCATGAATATACAAAGTCGCAAGATTCTCCATTAAATAGCCAATATCAATAGGTAAGAAATGAGTAGACTTTGTCAATCTATCCACTATTACCCAAACCACATCAAATTTTCTACGAGTACGAGGCAATCATCGTAACATGCTCCCACTTCCACTCCGGTATCTCTAAATTTTGAAGTAAACCTGCGGGTCGCTGATGTTCGGCTTTAACTTGTTGACAAGTCAGACACTTAGACACATAATCTGCTATTTCCCGCTTCATGTTATTCCACCAAAAATACTACTTCAAATTCTGATACATCTTTATACTCCCAGGATAATTGGTATATCTAGACTTGTGGCCCTCATCATGAACTTAGCATTTAATCCCATCAATGTTCGGTACACACAATCGACCTCTAAAACTCAATACTCCTTCAGAACTGAGAGAAAAATCTTCAAAATTTCTATCATTGATTCTATCCACAATCTTCATTAACTCGGGATCATCCTTCTGAGCATCCTTTATTTGTTGAATGAAAGTTGGCGATACTTTAATATTCGTAAATATAGCTCCATGCTTCGATTCATAGGGACACCAATCTCGTGCATCCTCTAACATCTTCCATTCTCGAACCATCAATGAAGCTATATATGACCTCCTGCTAATAAGCATCTGCAATCACATTTGTCTTACCCAGATGATAAGAAATGGTACAATCATAATCCTTTAGAAGTTCCATCCATCTACGCTGTCTGTTGTTCAACTCTTTCTGAGAGAAAAGATATTTCAAACTCTGATGATCTGTGAAGATTTCAAACTTTTCTCCATAAAGATAATGCTTCCATTTATGCAACGCAAAAACAATCGCAGCAAGTTCCATGTCATGAGTCGGATAATTTTGTTCACTAGGAGTTAACTTCCTCGAAGCATAAGCAATTACCTTCCCATTTTGCATCAAGACATATCCCAAACCTTCCTTTGAAACATCACTATAAATAACCAAGTCATCATTCCCATTAGGCAATGCAAGAATAGGAGCGGTGGTCAACCTCTTCTTTAATTCTTCAAAACTGACTTGACATTTCTCATTCCACACATACGGTACATTTTTCTGAGTCAACTGAGTCAACGGTGTAGCAATTCTTGAAAACCCCTCAATAAATCTTCGATAATACCCCGCTAAACCCAAGAAACTTCGAATCTCCGTTACTATTCCTGGCCTCTTCCAATTAACAATGGCTTCAATTTTTGAAGGATCAACAGATATCCCTTTATTCGACACAACATGCCCCAGAAAACAAACTTCATCAAGCCAAAACGCACACTTTCTAAACATTGCAAATAACTATTTCTCCCGTCACATAGACAAAACCATTCGCAAATGTTATTCATGTTCCTCCCACGATTTAGAATAGACCAGAATATCATCAATGAATACAACCACGAAACTGTCATGATAAGGCTTGAAAACCCGGTTCATCATGTCCATAAAAGCTGCTGGCGCATTTGTTAACCCAAACGGCAGGACAAGAAACTCAAAATGACCATACCTACTACGAAAGGCAGTCTTGGGAATATCTCCTGAACAAACCTTCAACTGATGGTAACAACTCCTCAAGTCAAGTTTCAAAAAGACTGTTGACCCTTGAAGTTGATCAAACAAATCATCAATATGAGGCAAAGGATATTTTTTCTTCACAGTTACCTGATTCAGCTTTCGATAGTCGATAGACAATCTCAAATATCCATCTTTCTTTTTAACAAACAAAACTGGAGCTCCCCACGGTGAAACACTGGGTCGGATGAATCCCCTATCGAGAAATTCTTGTAACTGAACCTTCAATTCTTTTAACTCAGCCGGAGCCATTCTATACGGTGTCTCAGATATTGGAGCTGTACCTGGAAGCAAATCAATACAAAACTCAATTTCCCTATCGGGAGGCATAGCATACTCTGTAGAGAACACATCAGGGAACTCTTTAATCACATGAACATCCTCTAACCCATGGAACTCTTTCGTAGTATCCAATACACTAGCCAAATACCCCCACACAACCATGACGCAATAACTTTCTAGCTTTCACATAAGAAATAACACGTATATCCCTACCCGAAGAAACGACCTCAAAAATAAACTCGGGCATATTAGGGACTTCACAAGGTCAGAAAAGGGATGCTTCGGGGAGGCCTAAAGTTCAAGGCCGTGTCTTTGCCATCAATCAGCAACAGGCGTCGGATGCCTCAACAGTAATAGGAGGTATCATTTTTATATCGAGCTTGAGAGCACGCGCACTTATAGACCCTAGCTCATCGCATTCATATGTTTCTTTGCATTTTGCATCTCGGTTGCATTCTTCTTCTAAGTCTTTGCCTTATGTGCTAGAAGTGTCGACTCCTATGGGAGAATGTTTGATTACTGATAAGGTGTTACATGCTTGTGATGTGCTTATATGTGATCATGTGTTACATGCTGATTTAGTAGTGTTACCACTACAAGATTTTGATGTTATTTTGGGTATGGATTGGTTAAGCAAGTATCATGCTTCAGTTGATTGTCAATTGTAACATCCCCGAAATTAAGCACGACGTTTTGGGATGGATAGAAAAACAAATAAGAAAATTAGGGGACGGATTCGAATGCTTGAGATAGTGGGTCCCAACTCTATACATGGAGAATTGTCACCCTGATAGTCTCACTAGGTTTGTGCACATGTAAGGCTAAGGTAGTCCAATTAATGAATCATGTGCATTCTTAGTGGGTATTAATTTGTGATGCTGTAAAAAAATAGGAAAAGATGCATCTCTTATCTTTTCTAAAGCTAATAGTTCGACCGAGCTTGAGAGAACTCAATTAGGAGAATATGTCGTTCCTATGCGGCTTATTCTAATGGATTCTTTTGGCGGTTCGATTAGACTATTTTGAAGTAAGGGAGACTGCGCAGTATTGACTCTGTGTCATTTCTTTTTATACCCGTCTTATCGTTGTACTCCATTTTATTGATACGTATTTCATTTGTTCGGTCCCATTTGATAATTGCTTTGCTATTGAAATTGATGAGTTAATGTCATTGCTATTTGAAAAGCATGCTTTGTATATTATTGTGCCCAAATATGAGATTTGTTATATGGAACAATTGCGATGTAGCTAATTATGAGACGGTCGCAGTGGACTCGGTTATTGTGTTTGTGTTGGGTCTGGCTCTATGAGGGCGGCCAACAATTCAGTTATTATGGTTAAGCCAATGGGCCCGAACATAATTAGTACATCGGACTGTAAAGTATGATTGATCGGTTATCTGATTTATGAAAATGTGAGTCTTATTGGCATGTCCATATTTATAATTTCATGGACATTATTATTTGGTGTTTGTGTTCCATTGACTTCTGTGATATTGTGTATCCCCTTTCTTACTGAGCCCCCCCCCCCCCAGCTCACCCCCCTCCAGTTTCAGTTTTGCAGTTAAGCGATGATCGGGATAAAAGGATTGGGGCGGAGCAGTTTATAGAGAATTTGGGAATTATTAGTAATGAGGCTTTGTATAGTATTTAGTATTGTAGAGATGTAAATTATGACAATTTGATAATTTATGGAAAATAGAAATTTTCGGGGTATTTCAGTATTCTATTTAATAGATGAGGCCGATGATGTTTGGTTCTAGTTGATTGACTAACCAAATCTGCTTATCTTTATGTGTTTTGGTGTTGTAATTATTACTTCTATTTCTTTCCCTACTTGTTGAGATAGTAGTATGATTATATGGAATACCTATGGATATAATATATGACAGGGATCACTGTTTTACATCTTGATTTTGGCCAGCTAAGCAGAGTGTTTGAGTAGTAAATTGAATGTCAAGCTTGGAAATTGGTAATACAAGAGGTTGATGGAGATTCTTGATTATATGTTGCGCATGTGGAGTTGATTTCTTTGCAGCTGCTGTAAGATCTATTTAGCGGAATTTGATTATAATAACAGTTATTGACTGAGTATTGAGATGTATCTTTAACACCATAGGAGTGGATGTCTTACTCGTTAATATGTTGGGATGTATGGAATTCTGAAAGGATTGAGAAGTTAACTTATAGAGTAATTTATATATAAGCCTCGTGTGAGTGAGGGACTATTTCATGTTGGTATTACTTAGCTTATGGGTAACAACTTCCAAGGATGATTGATTCGAAAGAACAAGTTTTGAGTATAACTATCTCTTGTGAAAGTACTAGGGGGAAATCGTGAAATTGATGTGGTTATATGAGAAACGGACAAGAAGTGGGAAACAATTAGTTTGATGGATTGCATGGATTTCATAAAGCTATAACCAAATTCGAGGACGAATTTATTTTAAGGGGGAGAGAGTGTAACGCCCGTAGAATTTGCCTGCATTCCATGAATATATTATTGACATGCTTGTGTTAAAATGTGCATGAGTATGTGCTATTCGTTTAGTTTTATTTGCATACGTCATAATATATACTTTGATATAAATATATATTCATACATTTCAATTTCAAGTCATTTTAACATTTAAAAATAAAATACTTTTACACAAAAATATAAAATTGAGTTGATTACTTTTCAACCATAGTGTTGTTTGACTTCTTGTTGACTACCCTAATGAATGCCATGTCACCTAAATAAGTTGGTCAATTTACCCAAAGTGTAAGAATAGACTGGGTAAACTTTGTT
Organism: Campanula takesimana; assembly: GCA_026119855.1. Classification (NCBI taxonomy): domain Eukaryota; kingdom Viridiplantae; phylum Streptophyta; class Magnoliopsida; order Asterales; family Campanulaceae; genus Campanula; species Campanula takesimana. The sequence goes on from JAOWBW010002010.1 coordinate 61,026, forward strand.
TGTTATCATTTAATTATTTTATGATTATAATATTAGTTTCAATTTAATTGTAAAAGCCTTAAAAGAAAGAGTTTACAATAGTTGACTTTTAACTCAACTTCTTACATTTCCTATTTCTAATGATATTTGCCAAAGAATGCATATTTCAAATGGGTTCATTCTTGTACTACACTTGACGCGTGGCACGGAGTTGGTGAAGGGAACACTAAGTTAATTTAAAGGGTTTAAGTGTCAAATAATGTAAATTTGCAGGGGTTTAAAGTAAGATCTCATAAAGTGCATATAAATTGGGGAGGCTTACTCTAGAGACTTCAGTATGAAGTCTTTCTGTTTCAAATTATTTCACCTCCTCCGTCCTTGGCGACAACAGTACGGGTTTCTGTTGGAACAATTCTTTATATCCCTGAATGCCACGCTCATTATTAGAATAAGAATGAGGAAGAAGACGAAGGCGGAAGCAAAATAATACCTGTTGAATCCATTACAGATGTTGTAGGAAGAATAATAAGAAGAAGAAGAATTAAGGGGACGAGTTCTTCTAAATGATTGTGCCTTTTCTCTCTAATGTCTCTAGCAATATGAAGATTATTTAGGAGAGAAAATAAAATGAATGGAGTAATTTCTACGGTTGATGGAGAACCCTTTATATATGAAACCAAAAGGCACCTCATTTAGGGACTACACCCTTTCAACCTTTAGTGATGTTAAATTACCACTTTTGCCCATCAAAAATAAGTAATATTACATCCAGGAATTCTACACATTATTTTAATTCACTACATTTATATTAACATTATAGGTATGATTTCATGTATGGAATTACCAAATGACTTGTGTTGCAACCCATGTCCCAACAATCTCCCACTTGGGTTGCAAAACAAAGTCCTTCCTTTAAATCGTAAATATAACACAAATGACAACCCTAATGTGCGCACTTTATTATCATTTATAACAATCTCGTCTTTTATCCATACAAGTATAGGACTAAAGGGGCAGTCGTTGTAATTGATTTGCAACTAAACCCACAATAATCAAGTATACAAATCCAACTAAATGACATAGATCAAAAGTATAGATGTGTAGCATGAAATCATAATGAATATATACATATTCTTGCAACTAATCCAACTTAACCAAATGAGATAAAAAATAATAGAACAATTAATGAAGTAAAACAAAACTCCCACTAAATTAAATGTTATCAAATTGTTACACCCATATGAGCAACATGCTCGTGAAACACTAGAGATGATAACGTTTCATAAATGGATCCGTTAAATTATGGAGTTTGTTCTAATAAGTTGTATTTCTCTGTTCATTTTGTACTATTTTCTTTATAACAAGATACTTAATGTCTAAATCGATAAACCTTTTGTTAGAGTACGGAACTGCTACCTGATAGTCATATCTTAATTGGTCTTTCGACACTTGTTTTGACAAATAACAGTCCATTAAAAGTTATGTAGCCATGTAATTTTAACAAATATCGGAATACCAAATGATCTCAAGATTATCCGATTAAAAATAGGCATGTAGATCTTTGTGTTTTGTAAATACTATATCATTCTTTTGGCTACTACTTAATGTTCTTTCTGGATTGCTTTGGTATTGATCAAGCATCCCAACATTGAATGCAAGACTTACGCATTTATTAAGCTTTCTTACTGCTGATGCAAATAGTGATATTTTCTATATACTTGGATTCATAATTAACTTTAGGACACTGTTTGAGACTAAGCATGTCTCCTTAAAAATTAGGGGTGTCAAGTGGTTTATAGTTTTGCATGCTACCTTTTGTAATACCTTTTCTATATAGGCCTTTTGTGATAATCCCAAAATACTTCGTGAATACTCACAGTGAACTTGGATTCCTAATACAAAAGGATGCCTCACCAAGAATTTTCATTCCAAAGAAATTTCTTAGTTTCCTTATTAAGGTTTAAAACATTACTAGCAAGCAAATATTACCCACATATAAGACCAAAATTATAATTTTTACTTCCACTGAACTTATGGTATACACAATATTTATCAAGATTCATTTCAAACCAAATGAAAGAATAACTTGATTAAATTCTAAATACCATTAATGAGAAGTTTGTTTAAGTCATAAATGAATTTCTCCATATAGTCAGTTTGCTTAATGTCTCCATTAAGAAAAGTTCTCTTAATATCCATTTGATGAAGCTTAAGACACAAATTGCTACTAGTGCCATAATAATTTTAAAAGGGTTTTTAGAAGATACCGGGAAATGTTTCTTTCTTGATAATTAATGTCTTTCTTATGAGTTGAAAATTCTTTAGCAACTAGATGGGTCTTTATATATTTCAACATTACTTTTGTGAATCCTTTTAGGTCTTAGAGACCCATTTATAGGTTTCACATCTTTAGGTAATGTAAAAAGATCCCAAAAGTTGTTATCTTTCAAAGATTTCAACTCTTTATATATGGTATTAATCTACTTATGAGAATTAGGACTATTAATGGCTTTATGGTAGATGAATCGCTCATCTCCCACTAAACCTATGTGTCCTTAATTTCTCGGTAAGATACATCTCATAATTACCCGGTATTGCCATCCTTCTTACTCTATTGTATCTCTTTAACGGCACCGGTTCTTACTAATTCTGAGGTTGTTGAATTTCCTTCTTATGATCAACATTTTCATGTTGTTCAATATTTATAGGGAAACCATATTTATTTTGAATTGTATGTTCTTCTTGAATATCAAGTACAAAATTTGAAATCCAATTGGAACTTATGGAAGAGGTGAAGAAATGGATGCCTCTTCTTTTCCAAATTCAAAATATTACACCTAATCTCCCACTAAATTCAACATCCTCAAAGAACCTAGCTTTTCTCGTTTCAAAATGTTCAAATTTTCGGGTTGAAAAATTTATATATCCCCTAGATCTTTCGGCTAACCTCATGAATAACTACTAACAATCTTATGTCTAACTTTCCCTTAGTAAACTTATAAGGTCTACCCTTATGTTAGACAACCCCATAAATGAAGATGATTTAAGGACGTGTTCCTTATTCGTCCTAAAATCATAAAGGGTTTTATTAGTAGCTTAGAGGGAGCTTTAATGAGAATAAGGGCTGCGGTTTTAATGCATCGCCCATAATGAGTGAGGTAAAAGTAGCACAAAACATGCTTATTACCATTTCCTTAAGGATTTTATCATGTCTCTTATGTACATCATTCATGCTAGGCGTACCCGGCTTAATGTAGATGGAGACAATCCCACACTTTTCAAAATAGCGAGTAAAAAGACCTAGACGTTGTTCCCTTTAACAATCATTCCAACCATGATATACTCTATCATGATTGGACCTAATGTTCTTAATAGTCTTTCAAAGTTGATTTCCAACTTTGACCTCATAAAACTTGAAAACGTCCATAATTTGAGTCTTTGCATGAAGTAATAAATGCATCCATATTGAGAGTAGTCATTTATAAACGTAATAACTATTGTTGACCTTTCCACGAAGAAATAATGAATGGCCCACAATGTTCATATGTATTAGTTTTAAAGACACTTGATACTCTCGAGAATACTATTCTTTTAATGTTTGTAAATTTCCTTTAAGGCATTTAATGCAAAAGTATTTTCCAAAATATCAAGTTTGTTTAAGATTTTCTTTAACATAAGCTTATCAATTTTCCTTTTGAAAATATGACCCAAATGCCTATGCCTTAATGAAAAATAAAATAAAATAAAATTTACTTGATAACTTTTGCTTTCTAGTTTTGGTTTCATTATTAAGGGACACATTTATTGTTTGAATAATGTCAAGTGAAGAAAGAATACTTGACAAAGTACTAGTGCCAACAACCTTTGAAATTAAAATAGAGATCACACTTATTATTAATGAACAAGAGTGACCTTCTTTGTCCAATATTATGATAAATATCATAATTCCATTTAAATGATGGTACAATAAATATATTATTTAATACAAAATAATACTTAGTACTTACAATAATTTAAATGATCCTTATGCCTATAACTCTAACCGGATTCCTAGTTTCCATATAGATGAATTTCTTCATCTTTACTAGGTCTTCGGTAATTTAGGCAATCCTACTTGAACATCCTTATGTGATTGATTGCACCAAAATCCAATCACCATGTAAATGTAGGAACTGAAACCAAATTAGTCTTAATACAATACAAACAAGACCAAATGATATACCTCTCACGCCAAGCGTGAGACTTAGATAATCGAACTTCATGTTAGTAAGGTCCTTGCAAAAGAAACATTTCTTTTCTTTATGATCATGAGATGATCCCTTAAGCTTCTTTTTACTTGCAACCACAGTTTCTTTCCCTCTTCTCTTGTCCCATGAGAAAAGGTAGAGGCTAAATGAGTACCTTTAGTTCTAAATTATTCTTAACTTATCTTCTTCTTATGTCATAGGTGAAAGTAATTCATTAATATTTCACTTGTCCTTTTGACATTGATAGATCACTTCAAACAAAGCAACACAAACCAAGGAAGAAAGATTAAAACTAAATGCACAAGAATATCATCTGATATCCTTAACTTAAGTGCCTTTTTGTTTCGTCAATAGATGAACTATTTCTAAAATGTACTCCCTTAAATTCCCGGTACCCTTTATACCTTATGGAAACAAGTTTCCTCAGGGGTATCAAGGAATGTTTGTAGCATCAATATCCTCGGAGACACCGTCCAAAAGGTCTCCGGGACAATATTTTTATGATCAGTAGGCTTACGCGGTTACAGCGTGTCACTTCTCAGCACTCAAGCAATAAGAAGAGAAACGGATCCCGTAATGCGAGTTCTATATAGCCCAAGATTATAATTATTTGTTTTCCAGGTTTTATAATTAGTCCCACATTGCAACGGTACACATAGCAGTAATTACAGATGAAGTAATAAAACAAATTTGTTGGAATTTTTGAGAACAAGAATGAATACAAAACATAAATAAGAAACTACACAATAAATAATGATTAATTATATCAATGAAATCCATCAACAAGACAATCATCATGACATCAAAACTAATCTTTGGATTGCGAGTTGAATCATAAATGATTGCCTTAGGTAACAAGTAATTTGAACTTATATTTTAATAAATACTTAATATTCCTTTGGGCCGACATAAGTACCTAAGAAAATAACCTAATGTTTATTTTACTTGTTACCACATGAATGCCCAAGTTTAGTCAAATGTCAAGATCTTCTTTGGAAAATTCAAGCCATTCACATATCAACTTAAACATCCAACACTTTACAATTTTAGGGTTTAAATAACGTAAATCACATAGGCGACAATATTATTTAAACAATGAATAAAATTGTCAAAGCATATAATTAATCAAGGACTTTAAGGTTTGAAAATAATTATGGTTTTGTTCAAAAGGGGAAACAAAATTGTGCAACATCTTGAAAAAGGAAAAACTCATGTGAATATGTGCGACCGGGCAATGCCTAATAGCCGACCGGGCAACATACAATGCCCGACCGGCCAGGAACCAAAGACCCGACTGGGCAAACACATTTAGTCCAATCGGGTCTTTTCTTGAGGTCCGACCGGGCAGAACATAAGACCTAAGTCACCGTTTCATGCATTTTTGCTGCACTTTTTCCATATTTTGTCCCAAAAGGCATGAATAACAAGTAGATCCGCATGGTATGTACTTAAAACATAAAACCATGTTATTTAGGATAATCTTGCTTTTAAAAATAATGGAATCAAGTAAGTAGATTCCACATGGTATGTACTTAAAACATAAAACCATGTTATGAAGGGATAGTCTAACTTGAACCATTTTAATTTAATGAACAAATACTTTCAACCTTTTCCTGAATTTTAGATGATGATTATCAGTACTCTATGAACGAATTAGAGTCCCTAATCAACATTAAAACTTAATGATTCAACAGGGAAAATGAATCAAAGTGAAAGTACAAAACTTCCCAAGAAGAACCCAAACTTAAACCAAA
>JAOWBW010002010.1:67105-143994 GCA_026119855.1 Campanula takesimana
CCCTTGACCGCCTAGGTCAACCTCATCCACCTTTGACCTCTTAGGTCTACCCTTGACCGCCTAGGTCACCGCTCATCCGCCTTTGACCTCTTAGGTCACCCCTCGACCTCGTAGTCACCCTTGACCGCCTAGGTCAACTTTATCCGCCTCCGACCTCTTAGGTCAACCCTTGACCTCCTAGGTCAACCTTACCTACCTTTGACCTCCTAGGTCAACCCTTTGACCACCTAGGTCAACCTTCCCAACCTTTGACCTCCAAGGTCAACCTTATCTACCTTTGACCTCTTAAGCCAACCTTTGACCCCCTAGGTCAACCTTTGACCTCCTAGGTCAACCTTACCACCCTTTAACCTCTTAGGCCAAACCTTTGACCCCCTAGGTCAATTCTTATCCGTTTAAGTCAACCTTTGACCCCCTAGGTCAACCTTACCCACCTTTGACCTCTTAGGTCACCCCTCGACCTCTTAGGTCAACCTTTGACCCCTTAGGTCAACCTCATCCGCCTTTTGACCTCGTAGGTCAACCTTTGACCCCATAGGTCATTCTCATCTGCCTTTGACCCCATAGTCAAACCTTGGACCCCTTAGGTCAACTTTATCACCCCTCGATCTCTTAGGTCAACCTTTGACCACTTAGGTCAACCTTATCCACCTTGACCTTTGAGGTCAATCTTTGACTCCCTAAGGTCAACCCAATCACCTTTGACTTCTTAAGTCAACTGTGACCCCTGGTCAACCTTATCCGCTTTTGACCTCTTAGGTCAATCTTTGATTCCATAGATGAACCCAATTACCTTTGGACCTCCCGCTTAGGTCAAAACCGTCATCTTGACCTACCGTCGTCCAGACCAACCTAGGTCAACCCGTTTAGGTACACACACCATCCTTGACCCATTTAGGTCAACCTGCCCGTCTTAGGTTAAACTACCCCTTCACCTTTGACCCGCCAAGGTCACCCCGTAACCCGCTTAGATCGACTTACCTATCTTGGATCCATCTAGGTCAATCTCCAACCTTCCTTAATCCACCAACCCGAATAGGTCAACCTTAGACCCGCCTAGGTCAAACCATGTCCATCCCGCTTAGATCATCCCATAGGCAAACCGCTACAACCCGCTATCTTGATTCATTCACCATATAGGTCAATCCAACCCTTCTCATTTAGGTCGACCTATCCTTACCCATCTAGGTCAACCCACCATTATCGCCGCATCCTAGCTTGAACCACTTCTTGTCTCAAACCTTAGGTCAAACCTTAGGTCAAATTTAGGTCAAACCATACCCTACTCAATCAAAACCAACTCCTATAGGTCTTCCTCACCCATGCTTGACCAAGGACCCGAGTCATCTCCCTCTTTTTGACCCCTATGGTCTCTCTCACCCCTTTTTAAAAGTCTAACTTGATTCGAACTACGGCGACCTGAGCCTCTTATTGTGTGGGACCTCTCCCTCATGATAAGGGGAACGTAGGCAACTTCGGCCCGGTCAAACTTTCAATTTTTTACCAAAATGCATTTCAAAAATGTGGAGACCGACTCTTTTCCAAAAAATGATTCTTATAACGATGCCTTATCATTAAATAACGAATCTAATTCTTTCATGACATAGAGTTCTGCATCATGTCGGCTGCAAGGAACATCGAAGTTGCAACTGAAGCTGCTACCCAAGATCCCGAGACAATCCTCTACACCCGGTACTGCTCTCAGTAAGCAAGCATCCCACTTCGAAGCCATCCTCGATGAACAAGCAATCCACTTTAAGGCCATTCTCAACGAGCAAGCAACACACTTTCAGAAGGAGATGCATAAGACCCTAAGAGATATCGAGAGGCGCCATTTTTTCTGACATTCGTGGCGTTTATGATTATCTCAGTCGAGTTCTCCCTCTTGCTCAATGTCAACACCCGTACGCTCCTCAAATATACGGGCCGCCACAGACTGTCCCGTCGGGATGCCTCCTATGACTACTCATCAACAAGGGGTGCCGGTACCTAAATCACCCTCAAAGACAGTTCGTGAAAGGAAGGACGACCGCGAATTCGACGACTTAGGTATGCCGTTAGCCAAACTCTTCAAAAGTCTAGTTCAAGCCGGCAAGTTGTCTCCTTTGATCAACTATGAACCAAGTAGGGTGAAGCAATGCTTGGATCCCTCCAAACACTGCCAATACCACCAGTACATTGGGCATGACAACCGAAGATTGCGTCCAATTGAGGAGAAAGATTCAAAGCCTCATTGACAGCAGAGCCATCACCCACCCGCCAACGGAACCATGGCCATGGGCAAAAGAGGAAAATGGGGCTACCTCCTTTAAATAAAAGAAAAGAAAAGGGTCATTCAGTCTTCGTAGGTTCTAGAGTGTCCTTAGTCAAAAGTCCACCTTGGGACTTTTTTGTTTCTTTAAGTAAAAGTCCACCCCGGACTAGTCAGTTTAAATCTTTTAGTTCTATAAAAAGTCTTTATTTCTTTTCTTTTCTCTCTAGACTTGAGACATAAGCTTGCATATATCAATTTCATGAAAATTGTCTTATTCACCATTTTCGCTTGATTGCTATATCTTTATATGATGAATTAATCTTAATCTTACTCATTAATGACGACTCATTAAAAGGTAAATGGACCCACAAACCATTCACATAACTAAGTAAACGATTAATCTCAAAATAACAAATGCTTCGATCAATTGGGATGAACGAATCACTTTCTCTTCTCTCTACATTCTACCCCCATACACTCTCTATATACACTCACCCATTGTACACACTTCATGTACACTCTCTATATACACCTTCTCCCATACACTATCCTTATACGCCTCTCATCCCACCATTAGACCCCTTTTTATAAGGTCGTGACAAAGAAATGGACTGCGGTTGCTCATCATCAAATAGACATCCATGCTGCCACAATTTAAAGGGTTTTTGTTCCCTTCATGAGTACTACATGCCGTTACACTGCGGCTGTCCGTATTCCATCGCAAATGTAAGACAAGTGCACGAAGTCATTCATGCCATTAATTGGTGCACGTGATAATCCAATGGAGCTCTACCGTGAAAATCAAGGGGCTAGGATACCCGCCGCCAGCAAAAGCCCGCATAAACTATAAGGAAGCTACCTCGCAATCGAGAGAGGCGAAAGCAAATAGGGGCTTGTCTTGCCCAATGTTTCATGTACAAATATAAAAAAAAAAATATGGCTCACTAGGTTGAAACCCAAAAGGGCGACCTAGGCAAAAGTTAGAGCATTGCACAAAAAGAAGCCCGCTAGGTTGAAAACCCGAAAGGGCGGCCTAGGCAAAAAAGGTGTGCACAAAGAGATAAAATAAAAAAAAAAAAAAATAGAAGGGGCTATCACCATGGAAAAGTAAAAGTCCCATTTCTTTTTCACCTCAAATGTTCTATTTTCCTTTCTTTCCTTATAAAGTAGATAAACGGCAGCAACCCATGACAACTACGATGGAGCAATCCACTGCAACAACTACAAAGGAGTAATCCACCGCAATGAGCTACAAAGAACAACTCACCTCAAACGAACCTCACACCCTAAACTCAAAACCCAACTTCATCATCAACCGGCAACCACTCAAAGCAAACATAACCTACCTTGGGCCAACTTCTCTTTCTTTCCTTTCCTCCCGCACATACCCACTGAAACCCGACACCATCGTCAAGCGGTCATCCCCGAACTACGCGGACCTGAGCTTCTCACATTGAGGAGAACGTAGGCAACCTTAGGGTCCGGTCCAAAATATACACAACCCACCTCGTAGCCAATTTTCCTTCTCTTCTCTCTTCCCCCATATTTCTACTCCTGACTTCTTCACTCACAATTGATCAAAACATTTATTAATTTGAGGCTACTTGCTTACCAATTAACCATAACTCATTAACTAATCAACGAGGTCCATTCTCGAGCAATCAAATGAGAATCTTGAATAAAACAATTTTCAAATGTCTCGACAAGTCTTCCGTTCTACAATCTAGGAAAGAGCTAAACACTTACTTTCTGTCAAAGCAGGGGCTTCCTCCCTTTTGTACATATATACCCTCAGTTGCTCAAAGTCAAAAATGTGAGTACTATCTCTCTCTCTCTCTCTCTCTTACTCTCCCCAAAATGCCCCCGCATGTTTTCAAACAATTCTTTTTTCCTTTTTTGAGTCGACTGAATGATTTCAAAAAAAAAAAAAAAAAAAATTGACGCAAAAGAGATGCCCGCTAGATTGAAAACCCGCAAGGGCGGTCTAGGCAGAAAAAAGGGTGCGTCTTAAAGAGGTAGGATACCCCGTTCTACGCAACTGGGGCTTCCCTAACAATAAAGGACCGACCATAAGGTTTCTCAAAGAATGCCGGGGCTTCATCAAGCACATACTTAGAAGAAGAGGACTCCTCATCATCAAGCTCGACGTAGGATTTCTCAAAGGAGGGAGGATCCCCGCTCTACGCAACTGGGGCTTCCCTAACAATAAAGGACCGACCATAAGGTTTCTCAAGATGCCGGGGCTTCATCAAGCACATATTTAGAAGAAGGGCATCCCTCATCATCAAGCTTGACGTAGAGTTTCTCAAAGGAGGGAGGGTACCCGCTCACCAAATTAGATAATCCCCAACGGAATGGGTCGACTATATGGTTTCCCAGAGAATACCGAGGCGTCAACAAGGATACACTTAGAAGAAGGGCACCCCTCATCGTCAAACTCGGCACGCGACGACCTATTTGGATTGATTAGAATCATAATTAATTATAAGGCATCTGTATAAGATCATAACACTTTCATAAAGTTTTCTCCTCCCCGACACTTTGTTTATAAACCCGCACGCTCGGTCTCCACAAAATTGTAAAAACATCCTCGATCCATCTGAGACCCATCTTCGTGATTCTTGAGTTGACTCGGTCCTTCACCCTATTTCCTACACAATAGGATACCCTTAGGTCCCAACCTACCTGGTTCAAAACCTTAGGTCCCAAGCTACCCGGTCAGTCTTGCCTAAGTTACACCACAAACTCTCTAGGTCCCGAGCCTACCCGATCAGTCTTACCTAGGTCCCAAACCTACCCGGTGAATCTTACCTACGTTACATCATAACCTCTTATCTCGACCTTCCGCAAGTTCGTAGCATGAACCCCTCCGCCTCAAACCGGTTCTACCCAAAACTTCAGACCTTAACCAGTTTACCAAAGCCAAATCCTTAGGGTGACCCATAGGTCCCGAACCTACCAGTCCAAGCCTACCCGATCTCCTAGATCTCAACCCACCAACACATACTCATCCTTACCTTGTCTAAGCAATAGCTCTCTTATCCTCCTCGTTCCAACCTTTTAGGTCTACTCAGTCTAACCTGTTGAGCGATCCCTTAGATCCCAAGACCATTCGAGTCTACCAAACTTATCCTTGAAGTCCATGATATGTCTGGTCCATACCTTAGGCCTCAACCCTAAACCTTTAGGTCACAAGACTTTCTACCTCCTAGGTCTCTCACCTTACATCTCCACCCTTGGAACTCTTTAATTCCCAAGCCTACTTGGTCCAATTAAAACGACGCATCTACGTCTCCCGACTCCCGTCATATCCAGCCATGGCCCTACCACTCTTAAACCTACCAAGTACCAGCCTAGTGTCATTCCCTAGCTTCAAAGACTTCCTAGTCTGACCTTCAACCCCTTAGGTCTCTAACCTACTTAATCCGAGCCGAGTCCAAACCTCGCCACCTACGAGGTCCACCTTTGAACTCCATGGATCTCAAACCTTTCTTCCCCACGAGTCCAAACCTCAAACATGCTCGAACGTATAGGATCTTCCGCATACCGTGACATGCCATAAAGATATCAAAACCCATCCGGTCAAAACTCGTGCGCTTAACACCTTTGGGTCCCATCCCTAGCCTACCTTCACAATCGCCGAACGAGTTTGGTCACGCGCAATGACCTCTAAGACAAACTTCGGTCCTAAGCATACCAATCCAACTTAGGCACCTATTGTACTCGAGCAAAGTCTTGGACACTCAATCCCTTTACCTAAAGCGCCAACGTGGTCACATATCCAGACCATCTCCCGCACATGGTTCGCACCTAGCACACCTTTGGACCCAAACCCGCCATGTCCGCCTTACACCCTTAACTGGTCCCAATCCGTTGCTCCTTGGCCGACTTCAAGCCTGCTTGACCCTAACCCATAACGCGGTTTCTTTAGGACAAAGGACTTACCCGCTTGAAAGCCTTATGTCCCAACGCTACCCTGCCTAGCCTTCGATCTCCTAGATCTCACGCCTACCATTCCATTAGGCCCCGGTCTCCTAAACACATGTCTTACCCTAGCTAAACCCTAGCACTCTAGCCTAGGTCTAATCTATCGAGCCTATCCAGCCACGAGGTATCAAGCTCATTTGCCCCAAACCGCAACACTCTTAGACTTCAAACTTGCTCGGTCTAAACCAAGACAAACCTTCAAATGCTTTCGGTCTCCAAACCCTAGCCTTAAGCCTAGGTAAATACATTCTCTAAACCCTAGCCTCGAGCCTAGGTAGTCATATCATTCTCTCTGAACCCTAGCCTCAAGCCTAGGTAATTACATTCTTTCAAACCTTAGCCTAAAGCCTAGGAAGTTACATCCTCCTTAAACCCTAGCCTTGATCCTAGGTAGCTACACCCTTCCTAAACCCTAGCCTTGATCCTAGGTAGTCACATATCCTCTCTAAACCCTAGCCTTAATCCTAGGAAACCATAACATTCCCTTTAACCCTAGCCCAAATTCTAGGGAATTTCCAAAGCCCCGTATGCAACATCATTTCCAAATTCCCGAAACCTAGTCTCGAAACCTAGGAAATTTACAATCTCAATTCTCCGTTTTATTGAACCCTAGTGCAAAACCTAGGATATAATGCCCTGTCCAAAACTCAATCAACCCTAGCCTCAAGCCTAGGAAGCCGCATTCGCTCTAAACCCTAGCCTCAAGCCTAGGAAGCCGCATTCGCTCTAAACCCTAGCCTCGAGCCTAGGTAGTCGCATCCGCTCTAAACCCTAGCCGCAGGGCCTAGGAAGCCGCATTCGCTCTAAACCCTAGCCTCGAGCCTAGGTAGTCGCATCCGCTCTCTAAACCCTAGACGCATGGCCTAAGTAATCGCATTCGCTCCAAACCCTAGCCTAAGCCTAGGAAGTTACATCCTTCTTAAACCCTAGCCTTGGTCCTAGGTAGCTACACCCTTCCTAAACCCTAGCTTTGAACCCTAGTCCAAAACCTAGGATATAATGCCCTGTCCAAAACTCAATCAACCCTAGCCTCGAGCCATGTAGTCGCATTCGCTCTAAACCCTAGCCTCGAGCCTAGGTAGTCGCATCCGCTCCAAACCCTAGCCTCAAGCTTAGGTAGTCGCACTCTTTCTAAACCCTAGCCTCGAGCCTAGGTAGTCGCATTCGCTCTAAACCCTAGCCTCGAGCCTAGGTAGTCGCATTCGCTCTAAACCCTAGCCTCGAGCCTAGGTAGTCGCATTTTCTCTAAACCCTAGCCTCAAGCCTAGGTAGTCGCACTCTTTCTAAAACCCTAGCCTCAAGCCTAGGTAGAAATTATCCTCTTTAAACTCTATCATCAAGCCTAGGATTCAACATTCCCTTCAAACCCCAGTCCTAGACCTAGGAAACTCCTTCACCTTGGTCCCAAATATAGGAAGTTTACAGTCCTTAGCTTTAAAACCTAGCCTAAAGCCTAGGTTACCACGAACATTTCCAAGCCATAGTCACCAATCCCGGAAAATGGTGACCCTAACATCAAGCTTAGTGGACCTTCTACAAAAGCAATCCCTCTTCCCAACGGTCCATGGTCTCAAGCCTAGGAAGTCACAACCTTTCCAACTCCCAGCCTTATGTCTAAAAGCCAACGCCTTTGCAACCTCTGAGCCTACGACAACTCCAAGCCCTAGCCTCCTAGACCTAGGAAATTCCTAAACCCTAGTCCCAAACCTAGGAGAGTCATGGTCCTTAAACACCAGTTTCCAAACCCTTGTTCGAAACCCTAACATCTAGGAAGTTCCCAACCTCAACCTTTCCAAGCCCTAGCACTAAGCCTAGGATAGAATACCCTCCTCATGCTTAAATAAACTCCTATCCCTAGCCCGTAAGCCTAGGAAACCCACATTATCTCCAAGACATAATCTAAAGCCCAAGAAGCCGTGACATCTTTGGCATCCCTATCTCAAGATTAGGAGATCACCATCTTCCTTATTCCCTTTCCTTAAAAAAGCCTTAGGTCCTACCTCTAGGCAACCAAGAAAAATGTCCCTTACCTAACACCTTGGTCTCAATGGTTCGTAGCCTCATCCCCTCCTAAATTAGGATAAGCGGAACCCAGATCATGTTTCCCATATTAGCAACTCCCCGAGAGTCCATCTCCTTCGCGTCTCCCTAAAGGTCATTTGCCCTTGTGACTCACCAAAGAGTCCCTTGTGACTCCCCGAGAGTCTATCACCTTTGTGACTCCCCGAGAGTCCGTCACCCTTGTGACTCCCCGAGAGTCTATCACCTTTGTGACTCCCCGAGAGTTCATCCCGTTTGCGACTTCATAACAATCCATCATCTTTGCCTCCACATGCAAAATTTCAGTTTTACCCCTAGTACATTCCCCTTTGATTCATTTTAGGTGCCCTTAGCGCTATTTTGACTGATATTCGATACCTTTGGGAACGGAAAGCCCCTTAAAATTTCCATTCTTCACCGAATATTTTCTTAGGATCCGTATGATTGTAGAGACTTTGGCGCCTCTATGACATACGGATCCTAGATCGATCGCGACTGGCAGAAGCCTCGGCGTTTCTGTTTGCGAGAGATCCAGCATCTATTATTTTAGCATTTCCTAATATTTGCTTAGGATTTGTATGGTTGTAGAGACTTTGGCGCCTCTATGACATACGCATCCTAGATCGATCGTGATTGGCAGAAGCCTCGGCGTTTCTGTTTGCGAGAGATCCAGCATCTATTATTTTAGCACTTCCAAATATTTTCTTAGGATTCGTATGGTTGTAGAGACTTCGGCGCCTCTATGACATACGCATCCTAGATCGATCGCGATTGGCAAAAGCCTCGGCGTTTCTGTTTACGGGAGATCCAACATCTATTTTAGCATTTCCTAATATTTGCTTAGGATTCGTATGGTTGTAGAGACTTTGGCGCCTCTATGACATACGCATCCTAGATTGATCGTGATTGGCAGAAGCCTCGACGTTTCTGTTTGCGAGAGGTCCAGCATCTATTATTAGGGTTCGTATGATTGTAGAGACTTCAGCGCCTCTATGACATACATATCCTTGATCAATCGTGATTGGCAGAAGCCTCAGCGTTTCTGTTTGCGAGAGGTCCAGCATCTATTATTAGGGTTCGTATGATTGTAGAGACTTCGGCGCCTCTATGACATACGTATCCTTGATCAATCGTGATTGGCAGAAGCCTCGGCGTTTCTGTTTGCGAGAGATCCAGCACCTATTATTAGGATTCGTATGATTGTAGAGACTTTGGCGCCTCTATGACATACGTATCCTTGATCGATTGTGGTTGGCAGAAGCCTCGGCGTTTCGTTAGCACAATCGGCAGGAGCCCTGGCGATCCTGATTGCGTTTACCATTCCATCTTGGGATTATTTAGACAACGTAATCTTTATTTTTCCCAAATGACTTCATTTCCTAACGAATGTTCGTTCTTCATACAGGATAGTGCCCGTAGGTTTATTATTCCTAGCAGAAGTCCGATGGATCGCTTTTCCCTAATCGCTCTAAACTACGACCGGCTTGATTCCTCGGAGGATACGTAGGAAACATGAAAAGGTCCAGCCACCCGACCAACATGGTCATCTCTCATCCCCAGCAAGTGCATTTTCCCCAGCAGAAAACATTGTTCCCCATCAGAGGACAATCCTTCCCAATTTCCCCATCAGATTTGAACTACGGATACGTAGGTCGCCTGCCAAGGTTCAGCCGTTCCCTTACCTTTCATCTGTTTTGAAACTCATGTTTCAGACGGATCCTTCTCTTATCGTCGACCCCACATTGCCTTGCAAGAAGCGTCGCCGAGGGGCTACTGTTAGTACCCGATCTGAAAATGAGTTTATTAGGGCTTTCCCAAATATACAAGGACTTTATGGGAATTAGAAACCTTGCAAAGACTTGTCCCGGATTCCCAAAAATAGCTCAATGTTCTAGAAAACATTAAATATGGACATTTAGGGTTGCCTTGTATGAACAGTAAAACCCTAGCTTGAATTTCAAGTCAGCGCGCAACGATGGCCACACGGCCACTTTCGCCGCCGCCCTCAATATTGGCCACGCGGCCACTTTCGCCGCCACCCTCAATATTGGCCACGCGGCTACATCCGCCCCGGATGATCTGGACCATCAGATCTTCCCCTCAGTTTACTATATAAACCAATCTCATGCTATTGGTTTAGGGGGATCCGAATTTAGAGCTCACAAGTGACGATTTTGCTCCCAAATCAAGTCATTCAAGCCTCCAAAAACACTCTCAAGAATCCCAAGAAGATCCAAGGTTATTTCTTGCCAACAAAGGTAAGTTTTTCTAACTTTTTATTCATGTTCTTGTCATATTATTAGTTTAGATCCATAATATTCATATTCTTAATATGTTTATTCATGTGTTCTTCATAATATTCATGTTCCTAACATGTTTATTCATAGCTTCTTCATATGCTTTGCATGTTCATTCATATGTTCATAATATGTTCTTCGCATGTTCTTCGTGTTCATAGATTAAAACCTTATTTATGCTATATTTAGGGTTGCGATCTTCATAATTATATGTTATTTCATAGCCGATGATGATCTAGGGTTCATCAACCCGAGGATGATCTAGGAACTACTTCTAAACCCTAATCTTTAGGTAATTCCCCCCTCATTATGCATGATCCCGATTCTTCTGCCTATTCTAATTCTCTGCGAACTACGTTGACCTGAGCTTCTCACCTTGAGAGGAACGTAGGAAATCTTCGGATCCGGTCTCAAACACTAACACACTACTAACACATTCATCATGATAGAAAGACCGATCATTCGGGCAATAGGAGTGATAACGTCCAATATTCTTCTCTTGTTGTAATTTGACCCCCGAACCCATTAACATGCTTTTTCTCAATGTTTTGGCTATAATTAAAACGGCGTGGCGACTCTCATAATTTTAATGTTGCAATGAATATTCCCAAATTCAAACACACGTATTCACACCTCCCTTCTCCAGTCAATTTTTGCCTAGGTTGGTAACAATGGATGCGTGCGCTTCCTTATATAGGGTGCGCGCGCCTCCTCCTATTTTGGGCCAAATCCCAGATTCTTCCTTAGTTCAATTTTTACTCCTTCCATCCCACAAATAACACATATACTGCACAACTTAATACACAACTTAGTACACAACATTGATACTTCATTAAGATTCCAATATAAGTTTCTAAGCCATTTCCAAACTCAGCCAAACAAATTTCCATCTACTCCCTTTGTCCCAAAATTACAAGTATAGCAATTATTACCCAAAACACAAAATTAACAAGTAGAAGTATCACATATAGCATATATGACTATTTTAACATTTAAAGGGGAATTAGTAACTTACCTAGTTCCGGAAAAAGTACCGCTGAAATAAGTTTTGTTCGGCTAGAAATGACCTACTCGACACCCTGATCATTTTTATATAATTAGTTTTTTAAAACGGGTAAGTAAATAAAAAGAATTAAATCAAAATGGGTCGAACTTACATTTTTCTCCTAAACCCTAACTGATACGTAGAAAGTTGCAGAAGAATGTTGTTTACACAGTGAAGGAAGAGGGAAGGGAAAGTTTCCTTAAATATCTTTACCCAATTTTCATTTTGATCACCCAAGATTTGTTTTTAACACTTTAGCCCCTAAACTTACATTTTCAACTAGGACCCTAAAGTTTCAACTTAATCATTTAACTCCTTTAATCATTATTTTTACTAACTAAGTAAATAACACAAATAATCAAGTATGATATGCAAATCATAAAATATGATGCAACACATAAAATGCACATATAAGTCAAATAAAAATCCCCAAAAATATAAAATAATTAGAAACGGGTTTTGGGGTCGCTACAATGTACCTGTCTCAAAACCACTAAAATCATCAACAACATTTGGAGCCATATGTGGCTCAAGAAGATCATGTTCATCAAATGTAACATGGACAGACACTATAATTTTAAGTGAAGTCTTATTGAAACAATGAAAAGCTTTGGAATGTTTAGAATAACCAACAAAAATACCTTCATCGGCCTTAGCATCAAATTTACCTCGGTGCTCTCTGCCATTGTACAAGATGAAACATTTGTATCCCAATATCTTGAAGTGGGCAATGTTGGGTGATCTGCCTCTCCATAATTCATACAGAGTTTTGTTGTGGACTTTGATGATGAGGGAGCGGTTCTGGGTAAAACATGCTGTGTTAACTGCTTCAGCCCAGAAGTACTTGGGAAGCTTGGCTTCTGCAATCATAGTCTTCCCGGCTTTAATCAAAGTCTTATTCTTTCTTTCCACTACTCCATTTTGTTGTGGGACCCCAGCGGAAGAGAAGTTTTGATCAATTCCATGATCATCACAATATTGGGCAACACCATTGTTTGTAAACTCGGTTCCATTATCTGAACGCACAACAACAATGTCATCCAATTTCTGAGTTTGGAGCTGTCTAAGCGAGAGGTTACGATGCCATAAGTATCATCTTTGGAGGCCATCATTTCCACCCATGTATATCTTGAAAATTCATCAACAACCACCAAGGTATAGCGGTTTCCTCCTATACTTGCGGTTGGGACAGGTCCAAATAAATCTATGTGAAGCAGTTTGTGAAGCAGTTGTAAGCAGCGGTTCGTTGAAGGCGCTGTTTTGCTGGGGAATGACTTTTTGGGCTGCTTACCAAGCTGGCATGGTTTACATTTATTATCATGATGGTCAGCCACTTTGGGTAGTCCTTTGACGAGACCATCCCTTTGCAGTTTTGATAGATACTTGAAGTTCAAGTGGCTGAGCCGCTTATGCCATAACCAGCTGCTTTCACTTACATTTTTTTCTACAAAACAGAGGTCAGCAATAGAAACAATATTACTCAAATCTATCATATATACATCACCTGTTCTGTTGCCAGTCAGTAGTGTAACTCCGGAATTTGCATCTTTAATGAAACAGTTCGTTGAAGTGAAGTTGCAGTTCATTCCTTTGTCACAAAACTGAGATATGGAGAGAAGGTTTTGCTTGAGTCTTTTTACTAGTAACACATTTTGAATAGTCACCTTTCCTTATTTGATTGCTCCATATCCTACTGTTTCTCCTTTGTTGTTGTTACCAAACACTACTCGGGGGCCTTTCATACTGATGGTATCACAAAGAAGTTCATTATCTCTGGTCATGTGTCGTGAGCAACCACTGTCCAAGTACCAAAGATCCTTCTTCTTCTTTGCATTACCAGTCATAAAGCATGAAATCTGAAAAATAAACATGAAAGATTTTGGTCCCCCTCCCTTGGGTCTAGGGTTAGCAGCTTTTTGGGACCCACACCTGTTTGACCTTAGGATTTTTACGTCCCTTGGCATTGGGTGTGAACCTTAAAAGACAATGACCAGCACCATAACCATAATCGACACAAATAGCACAATGAATAAATCCTGGTTTAGGTTGCGGTTTTACAAACCCCTTACTGATCTTTGGTTTCTCATGTTTTACTGGGTCAACGGTTTTGGCTTTGACAAAGACTACCTTCTTAAGCTCAACCTTCCTCTTAGGTGCGGCTTGAGGAAAAATGATAGGAATTTCCTTAAACCGACTAGGAGCGGTTTCATCACTCAATACTTCTTTGGTTGCCTCAGCCGCTGTGGATTTTTCTTTCCACTTTGAGTCTCTCCCAGTCTGGTTTTTAGGATACTCAAAGAAATAATTTTGCTTCTTAATTTCTTGCTTAGAGCCCTTTTTACCAGCATGATTAACCTTAGAGGTTTCATTGGTTTATTTGGCAGGTAACACACCACCTTCGGCACAGAGGCAAGGACACTTACACCCATCACTGGTTTTGAACCCAATCCACTTTTATCCGAAGTAGGAATTTGTGAATTTAGGACTTGTTCCACAGTGACACCAGACTTAGTCCACACATCAGTAACTTTTTGAAGGTCATCCCTTTGTGTGGTAAGCTCATGGATTTGGGATAAGAGTGCCTCGGCTCTGTCCTTCAGATAACGGTTTTCTTCCACAATAAAAGATATCCGAGCAATTTAGAACTTGAGGCTTTCAATTTCCTCCTTGTGGAACTTGCATTCTTTTTGGGAATCTTCAAGCTCCGCAGTCATTAATTTATATGCCTTTTTAAGCACAGTGTGTTGTTGACAAATAATATTAGCTCGTTCAAGTACCTGGTCATCATGGCTTTGATCTGCTTGAACCTCAAGAAAGCAGTTTGGTGTTGTAGGAGCTTTTCTTGATCTAGCCTCAGGAGTCCTTAGTGAAACTAACTTCATTTGTTGATTTGGCAGTGGAAGGCTTTCATCAATTTTAAACTTTTCTTCAAATCCCATTAGGAATTGATTTGCCATTACATCTTCATCATCACTTTCATCTGAATCAGAACCCATCCATGTCAGCGGTTGATCCCCTTGATCAGCTACCATTCCTTTTCTTTTGACAAACTTCTTATTAAATGGTTTCTTTACTGGTGCGGCTTCATAACGCGGTTTGGGACAACTTGAAGCAAAGTGACCTGGCTGTCTGCAGTTTTAACAGACCAAGTCATCCCTTTTCTTAGGATCTGCAGCTTTGTTGAATCTAGTTGGAGGGACAAACTTTGCAGGTCCTTTGGGTGGAAACTGAGATCTGTTGTTCTTCCTGAACTTGGTGTATTTCTTCACATATAAAGTAAATTCTTCATCATCTATGTCATCAAAATCAACTTGACTAGAGCATGAAGATTCAGATGATACACTCTAAGAATAAGAACTTTGAGGTAGAGTGTAGGATTGATGAGATTGCTGGTAAGATTGATGAGATTGAGGATAAGGTTGATGAGACTGTTGATAATAATCAGAAGGTGTGGTTTGAGGATTGTATCTGGGTACATTCTGATCAGCAGGTGCGGTTTGCAAGTGGAGGTGAGGTGCGGCTTGATGATGGTCTGGATTGTAAACTGGAGATGAGGTATTGTTGAATGCGGCTAGAGAGAGGGTCTTGAATCTGTTCTCGGTTTCATGGACCTCTTCAAGCTAGAATTCAAAAACCTTCACCATGGCATATAAGTGACGAAGATCAAGAGCTTCCAGGTCTTTGTTGTCTTCGATATTAGTAGTCTTAATCATCCATTTGCTACCAAGAGCTTGCATGAATCTCATGTTCAAGTCTGTGTTTGAATAGACATGTCCAAGAGAAAAACATACATTAACAAGATCAATGAACCTCTCATAGCATTGACGAAGAGATTCCTTAGGATCTTTAACAAAGTAGTCAAAGAGTCTTCTCTGTTGATAGAGGCGGTTCTTCTTGGTGTCTGAATCTCCTTCTAGAAAATCAACTATTGCATCCCAGGTAGTCTTTGCGGTTTTGCAATGCAGCAACTTTGAGTGGGTTTTCAAGTCAATAGCTAATAAAAGCATGGACATATATTTTCCATCAAAGTCCACATTTATGCGGTCTGCGTCAGTCCACTCACTTTCCAATTTCTTGACTTCAGCTGGTTTTCCTGCAGTACCTGTACGTGGATTAGCTTCCATAGGAACGCATAGTCCTTCAACAACGCAGTCCACATCCTACGATCACATAAAATCATGTGTTTCATCATCCTATCTTTCCAAAAGATAAAACTATCTTCATCCAGAATCGGTAAATGATTCAAATTGGATGTCTGCATCATATGGGTGTTTGTGTTTGCCATTGGATCAGTACCCAAGCGGTTAAGATTGTAAAAACAAGTTTTGGTGGATATGCTCTGATACCACTTATTGGTCCCAGAGGGCAACAAAGGTATAGAACCGCTAGAGAGGGGGGGGGGTAAATAGCGGTCCAAACCTTTTTCAAAAATACCATTGAAAATACAACCGAGTACTTATCAGTTTGGTCAACTGCGGTTCAAAGCACTAGAACCGAACTGATAAAATGCACAGCGGAGTTTTGTGGTTTGGCCAAAGAGAATATGTAAAGAGTTGGGCGGTTAGCCTCGGTATAAAAACACTATGATGCAACCGATAATTTCAACTTAAATATCAAAGAAAAACAAAATTCACTTTTCAAGTCATTTCGTAAATGGGTTGAGTTATAGACCACAAACAAGAAAAGTAAATAACAAGACAGAAAGTAAAGATCAGACACACAATTTGAAGAGGTTCGTTCTAGAATGAACTACGTCCTCTACCTAGATGGTTAGTCTAGGATTTTCTAATAGCTACTAGACTTGTATTAATTTAGAGGAGGTTTTACAAGATGAATCTAAACTCAAAACAATCAATCTAACCTATAAAGCTATTATAACAACCGGTGTATTCGAAGTATATAATCTATGTGATTATATAAATCGGGTATGTGTGTGGAAAGAAATCAAACTCTAAAGATCTAAGTGATGGATGAGCAAATGAAAATCTTTCTGTGTAAAGTCTGAGTATGGAAGGTTGTTAGGCTTGAAGCTTGATGAAGAAATCTGGGTTTGCTAAGGAGATGAATGAAGGTTTGAATTTATGGGTTTAAATATTCAAAGAAAACTTGAACACTTGGGAATATAATCTCTTGAAGCTCAGCAACCTTCATTGTTGAGAAATAAAGGCTATTTATAGGCAGTTCACCCTTGTGAACGTTGGGTAAAGATTTGAAATAAATCAGATGGTACCACTGCTGTCGATATCCCATTGGTTGAGCTGTCATTGTCGTCCTTCGTTTTACTTGTAGTCCTAGGTAGTTGTTGCACCACTACCTGACATTGTCCTTTGTTACAGAGAAAGGACTAACGGTAACCATTTCAAATTGCTGGACAAAACCGACTTTCCTTGCAGTAACTCCAAGTAAACTCGAAGTTATTTTGACAAGTCATAAAACATTCCTTTACGGTTATAAAGGGAATGTTTGTCTCAAGGAATAAATGACTTGTAGAATTCTTCAATAATTGTTCTGCGGTTCCACCATGCACTAGAGCGGTTCCAAGGATGAACTTGATGTGCGGTTTCAATGAAACTGTAGAATGCGGTTCCATCAAGTTTGCTTCAGAGGTTCCATAAGATTCTTGAAGAACGGTTTCATCAAACTCACAGAATGCGGTTTGATGAAAACTATACGGCTCCATGTCGGCGGTTCAAAGATAGCACGAGTACAGTTTGAAGAACTAAATGATCTGCGGTTCCACCAAGATAGCAAGTGCGGTTCCATCAAAACTGAAGCATGCGGTTTTGATGAAGGCTTGCGGCACCATGATGGTGGTTCAAGTAGCACCGACTGCGGTTTGAAGAACTAAACCGCTAGGTCAAAACCGATCATAACTCAGCCTAGATAAATAAAATCTAGAAATGGACTTATCTAAAAATTGAAGTATAACTTCATTACATGCGGTCCTAAAGTCCATAAAAAGACACATGTCATGGATCAATCAAATCAAGTGGGTATACTAACAATGAATCCTAACAGTTTGTATATTCATTCTTTAATTAACATAGGTTTCATTTGAAGCTATGGATATAGGCGGTGATACTGGATAAACGCCTGAACTAATAGGACAATCTGAATAGTGTAAGCAAAAGGGTCAATGAATTCAGCGAGTGCTTTCTCTGTTTTGGTGTACTTGGAATTGGGAGTAAATGTTTTGATGGTAATCTCTTGTTTTAAAACAAAGATTTCATGTTCAGAAAGTTCAATGAAGGGATATATTGTTGTTAGTACGAATGAACTTTGAGATATAATTTTAGGTTGATTTAAGTAACCTAATTAAAATGTTGATAGTATTGTTGATGGTGTTGTTAGGATTGGAGTCAAACTGGAAACTAGGCAGACAAAAGGAGAAAAATCGCGGAGGATTTTCAGGGGTGCTATGCGGCTGCATAAGGCGGGCACATAGGTAGCCATCCACATGCTTAACTGGGGCGCATGGGAGGGCGGGACGTGATGAAGATTTTGATTACAAACATGTGAAGGAAAACTGGCATACGGGCGCATTGCGTAAGCGGCCATGAGCGCGCCTGCAGCAGCATATGTTCGCTCAGGATTTTCTATTTTGTTCATGTTTCATTTTTGTCTAGGTTTTGGATTTATTCCAGCTTCTATAAACAATGTTTCGCCCTCAAACTCATTGTGTTACCAATTTATAATATTATAGTGCAAGATCCTAGTTTGGGTCAGTTCCCAGACATAGTCAATTATATTGATAAACTAGGTACTCAATTTCTCGTGCTCTTTTTCGCTTCATTGTCTTTCTTACCGTGTTATGTCTTTCAGTGATTTTTCTTGCGATCTGTACTCTCTTCTCATCTCGTCTCTCTATTTATACCATACTCCCAAGCGGAGGTGGAGCTACCCGTTGAATAAAAAGGGGAAATTGCCCCAGTTATCTTTTAAAATTGCACATATTAGTAAATCCTACAAAAAATGTGTTTTTAGGAGTTAAGTACTTATTGTGTCCTTAAGCTATTTAAGTTTTTACATTTATATCACTAAATATATTTTTTACCTTTTCATCATTAACCTTCGTGTTTCATTGATTTGTGGTCCTTCCGTTAGAGTTCCATTCAGGTTACTGTTAAATGACGCTAAGATGGAACAATGACGTCACAATTTTGCATACGTGGCACCATACATCATGAATGATTGTTGACATAGAAATATAAAGGGTACAAGTGTGTAATTCATAATCATTTAACTAAATATAAAGGACTAGAAATACAAAATTTTAAAATTAGAAACCCTAAATCTAGAATGTGGATTCAATCATTGTCCAATGCCCAATATCATTTCTATCCCATTTCATCTTCTCAGAAATCCGTCCTCTCCCAAAACCTAGATCTAAAAATCCTTTCCCATCCTTCTCAGACTCTTCCGCCACCATTTTCGTGCCTCCTCTTTCCACCGCCTCCAACAGCGCAGTCACACCATCCTTAGCACCGTCGCACCATACTTAGCGCCGTCGCCCGCACCCATTCTCTCACCTCAGTACGCCGTCTACCCCCTCGGGGTTATCGCACCCTCCACTCTCAAAGTTACTCTATTCAATTCCTTATACATATAGCTTAAAACAAATTTTCATATTTTTTTCTTCTGCTCTCACAAATATACATTCTTGAATATTGCACGTTGTAATAATAACTTGTGACATTGAAAAGCTTCTTCAAGTGTAACTTGGAAACTGCCTAAATACAGACATGTTTAAATTCTTTACAATGATAAAATTGATACATGCGTTAGCATTTAGATGTTTTGAACAATTAATTTATCGTACATCTCCAATGGTCACATAAACAATTCCCACTAGCTAGTTTCCCGATAGAACATCAACAACTCAGGAAATTGAAGAGTTATGAAAATGTGAGAGTGGAAGCCATATGATGCTGATTAGATAACAGCAACAATGTCGCCAAATGGTTGGCCTCGTTGGTTATTATTTATGGGCTCGGACATTTTAACCTTGCGATTTGTAGGTTCTGGCAAGTCTGATATCTCAGGAGGCTTGACATAGCACAGAAGTCCTTGAACACTACAAAATAATATGAACTCATCTTATAAGCATTTAGAAGTAATAAATTACAAAAAAAAAAAAAACATTTTGCATTAAAGTACCTAGTCGAAAATCATACCCTTAAGCCTCATTGTCTCAATTTCCCAACCTTCCAACTGTTCATGTGCACAAAGATAAAATTATAAGAAAATAAATATGGTGTAAGCTATTTTAAGAAAATCTACAAACCTTTTTTTTAACATTAAATAATTATGTATGATTTTCAATGATGATGGAAAAGCTTGTATCAAGTTACTATACTTGCTCTTATTAACAAATGACCTAACATTAAATGCAAAATAAAATTCTATAAAAAAATAATTAAATAAAAAAGTAACCTATACTGAAATACCATGAACAACGATCGGGTCATCTATTGATAGATTCTGGACTCCATTGACATTGTAGGCTACAAACACAAATTCAACAAAATTTAATATAATTATCAATACGTAAAAAATAAGCAAAAAAAAAAAAAGTAAAAATTTTCTTCGCTTGGTATGGCATCTATACAAATTGATCAGTAAAAATTTGATCAAACAAAACCTATAAATTTTTTCTTTTCAATGGACAAATGTATTTCTAATAACATTGGATTATTTTCTACAAAGTCATTTTGATTTTGAGCATACCTTATTTTTGGTATAATGTGTAGAAAACCTCAAATTCTTGGAATACTCCTCTGCTTGATACTATAAGAAAAAGGGAATGATAGAAGTTTTATGAGTGAATGGTCAATTTGGTTGTTGAGCGTTATCAATTTATATTACTCCTCTGCCTGAACAAAGCAATGTCTTGCAAAATAATTTCCAAATTTTTAAATGAAAGCAATTTATGATATTACTATATGTTGGGCAAGAATATAATAGATAGACTATTAATACTTTTCTTCAATTGTAGGATATTTTGAACAGCTCAGGCAAGTCATTTATTTTGAATGTTTTATCCTGTGATATATATTTGTTGGGAATATGTTTTTGAATCAATATGTGTATTGGTTAATGATATGTCCGCAACAAGTTCGGTAATTCTTGGGACTGAGAATTGTGAATTCTTTTTGGAAATAGATTAAAGACTTATTCAAGAATAAGGATTGTGTTGTCCTTATGAGATTAACGTTGTTTTCTCTCCAAGTAAAAAAGAAATCCTTTTGGTACAAAGATTAAAGTTTAATTAGGTTTCTTATTGGTACAAGGAATTGTTCAAGAATTAGGAATGTTGTTTCCAAATAAGAATATAATTACTTTGTACACAGGAAATAGGATTCATTCTCCTTTTGGGGTTTTGTTATTTATATTACTATAAATACAACCCTTCCCCTAGCATAATAATCAACTTGTAAACTTGTCAACTAGAATTAGAACTAGAGAGTAGTTCAAGAAGTTCAAGATGTTAGACAGAAGTTCCATATCTGTAATTCTAGATCTAAGTTGGCACAGTCAGAAATTATTGTGATCAATAATTCTAGATCTGTGAGATTTGTATCTATGATTGCTAGTTGATAGTAGGGGTGTAAGTGGTTCGGTTCAAACCGCGGTTTGAGACCGAACCGAACTAAACCATGCGGTTTGGTTTGGTTTTCAAGCGCCTATGGTTCGGTTCAGTCTCAAATATTGGAAACTACATGGTTCGGTTTGGTTTGTGGTTTGACCTTCCCAGACCAAACCAAACCGAACCGCGGTTTGAGACCGCGAGACTGGACCACCAAGCCGAACTGCCAGACCAAACCACATTACATAAAATAATCATAACTCCAGTTTCACATCTTATTTAATATTTTTGTATATTTTTGTATATTTATTATTAGATCATTACATAGACTAATCCTAACTCCCATTTTGTATTTTATTTAATATTAATTTCATCGTTTGTTATTTTCATTGCATTTTGCGATACATAAATTACCAATTTCTCTCTACGATCTATATTATAAAGTGACTTTTTTTCCTTCGGCCTCTCTCTTCGTCTAGTCTCTCTCGTCATCCGACTTTCCTCTTCAAGATCGACATCTTTCGCACTTCCTTCTTGATCACGTAAAATTAAAACAAATGTAATAATGGGTTGCGGTTTGAATCGTGATTTGAACCGTAGTCTAAACTATAGTTTGAACCGCGGTTTGAACCACGTAATTCGTGCAAATTTTTCGTGCAGTTCGCGTGCAGTGCAGATTTCTGAATTCGTATGTTTCAAATTTTGAAAAAAACAATACAAAAAATTTAGATTCTTTAGTTCATAAGTTTTTTCCATTTTGCACATAAAGCTTCTTCCCCCCAAAAATCTAAAAAATGTTTCCTTTTTTATCAGTCTTGTAGAGGGAGAATTGTTCTTGTTCTCTAGCGCGACATTCGAGGTCCATTTCAAGCATCAATTTGATCAAATCCCTACTCCGGTTTCTCCCTAATTGACATGGCCGAGGAACGGAATGATCAAGAGTATGTGCCGCCACCGGGGCTTCAAGCATGGTTGGAACATAATGTGTTAGGTCAGATGAGGAATCAGCAAGATGAGTTGATCGCTACGTTGGTTCAGATGAAGAATCAAAGGAATGGGGATCCCAACGGCATCCTTAATTGTAACGGAAATGGCAATGGCCCTCTCAATGGAAACACCAATGGCAATGGAAATGGTAATGTGGATCCCACCGGCACCCCTAGAGGTAACGGAAATGGCAACGTTCATGGGAACACCAATGAAAACAACGTCAACACCATTGGTCGCATGGTCTATCCCGATTTCAGTGGCGTGGACCACAACTTTATCCCTAACCAACCAAACTTCATGGTGAACCCATCTCTGTATCCAACCGATTACAATGCCTTCACCCAATACATGCAAGCTCTCCATTTGAATCACCCACCTAATGCTTTTGGCGCGTTCGCCAATGGTGCCCCTCCGAGTCAAGGAAATTCCCATGGTGATTTTGCTAATGGCATTCCCCCAAATCAAGGAACCTCCTACATGCAGGATCCTAACTTCATCCATAAAATGGAAGCTTATTATAAAGGAATCCCTTATGTACCCCTCACTAAGGCTGAAATTGAAATAAAGGAAATGATGAGGCAAATTATGAATAAAGGAGAATTTTCTGCTGATTCCTTGAAACTGTCTCTGTTTCCTATTATTCCTCCAATGTTTAAAGTACCCGATGTCGAGAATTTTTATGGTACAGGTTGCCCAATGGCCCACCTAAAATCTTAAGCTCATGCTATGCAGTCCTGTGGGGCCAATATCGGTGCTATGGCCTCCAACTTTCTTCTGACTTTGGTAGGCCCGGCCAAGCAATGGTTCATGATTATGGACACGAATTTAGTCGAAAATTGGGGTAAGCTTTTTTATGAATTTCAAAAAAGGTACAGAGACAACTCCCTCTGGGTAAAAAGCCATCGCGATCTCGACGCATGTGCTCAACGAGAAAAGGAAACATTTTCTGAGTTTGCTGATAGGTGGAGGAAAAAGATCGCTCAAGCTTTAGACAGGCCCGATAGAGCCGAGCAAACCCGCATCTTCCTTAAGAATCTACAGCCCATCTATGCTGAAAACATGAAATATCTCCCGTTCCCAGACTTTGCCTCTATTTTAGATGTGGGTTCCCGTATCGACGAAGATATCCACACTAGGGCTATTCAAACATACACAACGAAAGGCTTAAACATTAAGAATTCTCATGGTGCGCGTGAAAGTTCAATTAACGCAGTAGAGAACCACCAAGCAAGCGGCTTACGAAGAAGATTCAGTCGTCACGATAGGCACTTTGACGAGTTATATGCCCCCATGACTACGATACTCAAAGATTTAATTTCACAGGGTTTATTGAAACCTATGGAAGGTTATAAGCCACCAAATCCATTGCCAAAACGGTGGGACCACTCTGCATATTGTGATTTTCATCAGTCAGGCAGGCACAACACTGACAATTGTTTCTCACTTCAACACGCCATCCAGAACCTCATCGACCAGGAACTCATCCCAAAACCTTCACCAAGAGTTAGATTATATCCTAGGGACTCATCAACCCCGAGGAAGGTGTTTCCCTTTAAATAATTATTGGAGCTCATCAACCCCGAGGAATATTGTAGACACCCCATTTTGAACTCAAATTTATGATTACACTACTCTCGTGTCTCGCCTTCGTGTTTTGATGAAAACTCATTAGTTTTGACATGTTTCATTAAGTTTCTGACTGACGCCGTTAGTTAGGGGCAAAACTGAACAACAGAGCTTTAGATAAGGGCAAAACATTACTTTTGTGCTGGATGCCTCGTACAAGACATTAATGTCTCATACGAGACATCTCATCTGTCTGCGAGTTTGATTCACTTTCCTTCTACGTCCGATCTCTTTCTTGGCCAACACTCTCCTAAAACGGGGAATATCTAATAGGACTTCCTGGAGGTTTCCTACTGATTTCCTTACCTAATTAAACCTCTCCACCTCCTTGGCTTGGTCCCTAAGCAATCTAAACGTATAAGTAAAGAGTCTTTTAACCCTAGACTCTTCTAATGCTAGTTAATGGTTCCTAGTCATCCAAAAAGAGCTTAACAATTCTCTAATCAGTCGCTCTCTTAACAATCCCGTTTTTTCTCTCCCCTCACACCAAAACACCATCAAAAACTCATCGTTTCAAGCCAAAACCATCACAAAACTCTTGGATCATCAAGGCCTTAGTCAATGCCATCAATTGGAATCTCAAGAACGCTTTAGGTAAACTCCTACGCTTTTAATCTCTACTTCTCATCTCATTCTTTGTTTTAGAGTAGTGTAATCCCATCAAAAGGATCAGCCTAGAGCCTCTCCAATCCATGAATATGGTCTCGAAGCACATGATCCGACATTCCAATAATTAAGAAATTAATTATTGGCTTTACTTGTTTTAATTACTTGTTCTTTAGTTGATTAAAACACCTAAGAAAGACCAATCCTAGATTGAGTGGATTGGGTGCTCCTTGACCTTCCCAATCCATAACTTAACCCCCGAACTCAAGAATCTCACGGTCCGTGTTCCCTTCAGCAACATGGTGGCGACTCTCAAATCAAAAAGGAAAAGCGAGGAATCATCTTTCTTCTCGGGTGCAAACAGCGGCGACTTTGCTGGGGACAATTGAGTGGGTTATACTTGCGTTCAAATTAGGTGTTTTTAATCTCTGTAATTTTCTGCAAAAAAAAAAAATTTTTCTGAATTTTTCTGTGAATTTTCGGACTGTTATGTTCTGAATCTGTTCTGTTCTGAATCTGGGGTCTGGAATGTATCGTACGAGACATAGATGTCTCGTACGAGACATAATTTTTCTGTGAATTTTCGGACTATTCTGTTCTGAATTTGTTCTGTTCTGAATCTGGGGTCTGGACTGGAATGTCTCGTACGAGACATAGATGTCTCGTACGAGACATCTCTTCAAAAGCCGCCAAACACATTTTGATTTGGAAAATATAAGGTTTAATCATTGTGTCATGATTGACCGATGATTGCTTATGATTAAATCTCCTTTTAATCATTTGCAATCATTGGGTAATCATTAGTAATGATTAGGCATTAAAAAAAAAATCCCAGTTTGGCGGCGGTAGTAAGTTGGAATTTAGGGTTTGACCTTTTGGGTTGACCGACCCACATATAAAAAAAATATATTTTTTTTCAAAAATTTACAGACTGGTCTCTAAAAGTTTATAATTTACAGATTGGTCACTGAAACTTCAAAAATACATTCTGGTCACTGTGTTCCAGAAAATTCCAAATTAGTCCCAGATTTTCAGAAAATTCCAGAATATCCCCAGATGTGCAATAAATAATTTATGTTATATACATATATTATTTTTGCACTAACATCTTTTGCAGCGGAGTATATAAAAAAATGCATAAATTAAGGGTGACTACTTTACTCATCCCCTAGTTTATTTTGCTCCCATTAATGGGTAATAATGCAAACACTGTGAGTACTTCTATCCCTCTCTTCTATGTGCTCCTACGTGCTTATGTGCTCTTCCTCTTCTCAAAAGTATTTTGCAAACTCGAATTACGTTGACCTGAGTCTCTCTTTCTTTTTGTGAAGATTGAGAGAAACGTAGGCAACCACTTTGGTCCGGTCAATCTTTTACTTGCTTTCAAAAAAACAACTTCAAAAAAAAATCTCTTTTTTTCCTTTGACACCTAGAACTTGGCTCTCACACACGTGCACACATGTAGAATAATTGCACTACATACCCTATAAACCCGGGTCCCAATCGGGAGACGAATGTCGGTCAGCACCCCCACTCTATGAGTGGCACTCGTCGGTCTCTCCAAAGATGGTGTACCCACTCCGTGACACGCTCCTAGACTGTGTTCATGGGGAGCCTTAGCCGTAAGCCCTGCATCAACCTCATGCATACATAATAGTTAATAGGACACTCCTAGTGACCGGTCGGTTTGATTCTTAGGGTTGTTTTAATCTTTGCCCAAGATAACGCTATTCATACAATCTATAATCCTCCCTTCTTGAATTCTTGACGAATGTCCCTTCGGAAAATTGTCGGACAAAGGGTTGCGATGGTGAGATGAGAATTTTTCTACGAGGATTCGAGTCTAGTCTCTCTCACCGTCAAGATCTTGCGTTTGACAAAGTCCCTTTCGGTTGTCCCTAAACAAGGATTCATAAGGTTTGATTGCATAAACGGCGTTGTTTAACAAAGTGCAAAACAATTACGGAATCACTAAGGTTTGGCTAAATTGAATG
Source organism: Campanula takesimana (assembly GCA_026119855.1). Taxonomy (NCBI): domain Eukaryota; kingdom Viridiplantae; phylum Streptophyta; class Magnoliopsida; order Asterales; family Campanulaceae; genus Campanula; species Campanula takesimana. Next base: position 93,531 of record JAOWBW010002010.1, read on the forward strand.
GTGGATTCCGATGAGAATATGAGACCTTTTCCCAAATTGTCCGTTTGGGATAGCGCAATACAAGTGAAAAATAAGGGGTTCATATTCTAGGGTAACAGAATCCACTATTCCAGGATATTAGATAGAAACCCCCCAAAACGGATTAAGTTCCGTCTGACCAAAATTAGGATTAAAAAACTGAAATTCTGTATTTTGTGCAGGATGCCTCGTACGAGACATCCTTGTCTCGTACGAGACATCCCCTTCTGTCCGTGTCAGTTTCTGTGATGTGCTTGTTTGGTCAACCTACACTCACTCCTAAGCCTATACACCTCATAAAGCCAACTTGTTGGGACCTTAATCTGGGTTTAACGCAATCTCTATACCGTTAGGTCCGTCCGAATCACAACTAGATCATTCCAAACTCTTCCGACACCAAGTCTATGCAAGAGGCCCGTGATCTCAAGACTCGACTAGAAAGGGAAGTAAGTCAAATGGTCGAAGTAGGTGCCACTGCCCTATACACTAACTTCAAGTAGAAAATGGAGGGAGAATTTATGACTCGCTTACAAACCCAAGGGGATTACTATGAGAAAGAAGTCGCAACCCTTCACGGTCGCCTACAATCCCAAGAAGAGTGTAACAAGAAAGAGATTGAGGCATTTCAAACCCATCTACAAACTCAAGAGGAGTTCTACGAGAGTAAGATCGGCACACTTCAAGCACGCTTGCAAGCTCAAAAGGAATGCTATGGAAAGGAGGCCGAAGACCTTTGTGAAACAACCACGCCTAAGAAGAAGAGGCGGCTCTGTGAAACTAATATATCCAAATTTACTAAGATGGGAATGACAAGGCACTACGATGATCTTGAAGGGGTTACTCAAGAGGGTCTCCTTGACATCCTCTTAAAGGAAGGCAAAATAAATCCTGAAGAAGGGACTACTCACAAGGCGAACTATCACTACAATCGTATCCCCTTATTCTGTAAGTTCTACAGAGCCACCGGCCATGACACTAACTACTGCCGCCGATTAAAGGATGTCATCCAAGACCTCATTGATAAAAGGAAATAGAGATACCAAGTGTTACTATCAACCCTCTCCTTTAACTACACAAAGAAGAATGAAGCCTCAAGAAGAGACCAAGATCAACCACATTGGGGCTACAACTATCCTCTCCCTTTCTCCTTAGAAATAGAATATGTTTTAATTTCCTAGTATGAACTCGAAGAGTCGTTCTGTTATTCTAGTCCATCTCCCTCCTTCTTTAGTTTGTGTCAACTATCGAGTCTGTTTTGAATTCAAGTCATTAATAAAAGGCATTCTTATTCCTATACACTACTCTAAGGTTCTACCTTTTGAATATCTCTCTAATTCATGAAATGGATCCGCAAACAATAATTGTCATTAATCTAAAACCTTGCAATTGATAGTAGAAATGTCTAAACGAGTGAGAAGGCCTAGGGGATACACATTACTATCACCGCACTCATGTCGAAAGTCGAAGGACCACAATAGAAGAAAGTCAAAGGCACTATCATTCCCAAACAAAAGTGGGGCTACTCAATTAAAGCTTTGAGAGTAAAAAAAAACTCTCAAGTTTTCACAAAGAAGGAGTTTCAACCACACATAATGAAGAAAAAAAAAAGAGGACCTCTCATCTCCTCCTACAACGAAGATTAAATCCAAATGAAGAAAAAATGAGACTCCTAACTTGAAGATCTTCTCCATCATCCATGAAGAAATCCGAATGGCTCACTAATGATTAGGCCTTCTCCTCAAAACTTGTCAAGATATTTCTAGATGATTCACTTGCAAAATAATTGAACAAATACTTAAGACATCAAAAATAAATACTAGGGTACATTAAAGGTAGAACTATCTTTGTAGTACTTTGTGCCAATTAGCGTTCATTGTCGAGTCTAGGGGCTTCCTCTTTCATACAGTTCTCTTTGGAATCCAAGCATCAAGGCTAGGGGCTTTTTATTCTTTCTATCCCCTTCCAATTCCTATTCAAGATATACGAACTCGTCAAAGTAAATCCACACTAGGGGCTATCCTCTTCGCCTCTAACTCTCATTAAAAAGTGCGTTATCCTCACCAAGTCGATGCTTGGAACAACTTCCCAAAAGCCAAGTCGATAGCTAAAATGCCTAATACATTCAAACCCAAAAATCTCGCATGTCTCTCCCCCAATAAGAGACAAAACTACTCTCCTCTATGAGTTATCTTCGAGTACATACTTTGTCAAAAAAAATTAAATGAGACGCAAAAGAGATGCCCGCTAGATTGAAAACCCGAAAGGGCGGTCTAGGCAAAAATCAGGGTGCGTCATAAAAAAAATAAAAAAATAGGGAGAACATTCTTCAAATCATTTCTTCTTCAACCTTCCTCTTTCCTTAAATCAATCAAGCGGGAGATCACTCTTTTTCAAGTCAAAACAAACTCATAAGCCTATTCATGAAGTCATCTACAACATACAAGATTCTTGGGGCTTGACTTAGACCAAAGCATGAGATAAACTTTGGGGAATAGATAATGTCTCTCATCACCTTCACCGGAGACTTTCGGACATGGAACTCTAGAGTTGTCAATAAATTACACTCGGCCTAATTAGAGCTTGCACATTGATAAATATCATTGGTTGTCGGACAAATAGTTGTCTCCCTTGACACAACATGACTAAAGGAACGATCTGGACGGATCATCTTGCATAAGGCAAACGAGTCTCAAATGAGATAACCATCAGATAAACTCCGTGGCGCATCATCTTTTGCAGAAAACCTGATTAGGTCCTGACTTGTCAAACACTTGTCCCCACACACACATAAATCAACATATACAGTTAATCACCAATAAACATCCCATCATGAATCCATGCTATTCACACTACTTACACCAAGGTTGACCGATCGGGCATGCACATAAATTTGTCACCGCCACATAAGTCCAATTATAAACTAAAATCAAAGCTAAATTGCTTGCTAGAATAGGTTCTACTTGTTGTATTGATAGGTACAAGAACTAATCCATGCTAAAAAAAAAAAAAAATCCAAGAGCGATCAAATGATCCCCACAGAATTCAGACACATCAACATTTTACATCCAGTACTTCCAATACATACAACCAACGAAGTCCTACATTGGCATGAAGTCCTACACTGGCGTGAAGTTCTATACTGGCACCAACGAAGTCCTACATTGGCGAGCAAGTAAGTCCGACATTGGCGAACATGTAAGTCTTGACTGGGCACCGTCGACCGCGACACTCCATCAACAACAAAGGGTATATTCAGAATTAGGTCAAGGACATTGATTCCTCAGTATAGGTTACTCTCTAAGCTCTAAACTTTACTTACCACAAGTATTGCTTTTAAAAGGATTTTCAAAATACCTCAAGCGACCGTTTTTGCATGTTTTCGGAGTCGAACTACGTTTGGTCTGATTCCTTTCCAGAGGATACGTAGGCAGCTTTCTAGCACGACCGTACCCAAAGTTCTAAATTGTGTCTTTTCTATCGACGACGTTACTTCTTCTATAAGTATCGTCGTCGAGGGGCTCTGTAGACACCCCATTTTGAACTCAAATTTATGATTACACTACTCTCGTGTCTCGCCTTCATCTTTTGATGAAAACTCATTAGTTTTGACATGTTTCGTTAAGTTTCTGACTGACTCCGTTAGTTAGGGGCTAAACTGAACAACAGAGCTTTAGATAAGGGAAAACTAGTACTTTTGTGCTGGATGCCTCGTACGAGATATTCATGCCTCGTACGAGACATCTCCTCTGTCTGTGAGTTTGATTCACTTTCCTTCTCCGTCCCGATCTCTTTCTTGGCCAACACTCTCCTAAAACGGGGAATATCTAATAGGAGACTTCCTGGAGGTTTACTACTGATTTCCTTATATAATTAAAACTCTCCACCTTTGGCTTGGTCCCTAAGCAATATAAACCTATAAATAAAGAGTCTTTTAACCCTAGACTCTCCTAGTGCTAGTTAATGGTTCCTAGTCATCCAAAAAGAGGTTAACAATTCTCTAATCAGTCTCTCTCTCAACAATCCCGTTTTTCCTCTCCCCTCACACTAAAACACCATAAAAACTCATCTTTTCAAGCCAAAACCATCACAAAACTCTTGGATCATCAAGGCCTTAGTCAAGGCCATCAATTGGAATCTCAAGAACGCTTTAGGTAAATTCCTACGCTTTTAATCTCTACTCCTCATCTCATTCTTTGTTTTAGAGTAGTGTAATCCCATCAAAAGGATCAGCCTAGAGCCTCTCCAATACATAGAGATGGTCTCAAAGCACATGATCCGACATTCCAATAATTAAGAAATTAATTATTGGCTTTACTTGTTTTAATTACTTGTTCTTTATTTGATTAAAAACACCTAAGCAAGACCAATCCTAGATTGGGTGGATTGGGTGCTCCTTGACCTTCCCAATCCATAACTTAACCCCCGAAATCAAGAATCTCATGGTCCGTGTTCCGTTCAACAACATGGTGGCGACTCTCAAATCAAAAAGGAAAAGCGAGGAATCATCTTTCTTCTCGGGTGCAAACAAATATAGTTCCTCTTTTGCCAATGATCGAAGTATGTCGACCCATGAGGTCGTGTTTCTTTTGCTCGTGACCGGGCTCATCGCCCCTACTCCAAATCCTGTTCCTTTTGCGTATCAATTAGTAATGTGCTCACACATCTTTTGTCTTCTAAGTCTTAAGTGTGTCTTTGTCTTTGTGCTTTTATTTTCTTGCATATCATGTAATATATGTTTTCAGTCAATGAACTTGCCTTATAACTAAGTGCCTTCTTAATCGTGTATCTTATAGATTTGGACCTCAAATAATTAATCACACTTAATTAAAAGCAATCAATGAAATCTGAACAAATTTTAGACTGTGATTAATTGAGATGAGAACTAGGGCCGAAGGCAATCAACGAAGCTCACAAAAGTGATCGACAAAGTCACCCGACGAACGAAGATTTCGGGGTCCAATCAAGGGCATGTTCAGAGAGGCCAACCAAATGGAAAAGGCTGAAGATTATCACGCCTATGCTAGTACAAGTGTCGGCAATTTTTTTCTATTAATGAATGATGCATTGTAAATTCTCGCAATTTGTAAATTTTTTATGTCTCAGAAGTTATTATGTTTCTTCTTCAGTGCAAAAAAAAAAAGAAAAAAAATGAAAGCAAGAAGAAACATTTTTTATTTATTCTTGTACATATTCCATTTGCTTTATTGTTTAATTCAATTGTTTTGGAAAAGTTATCGCGACACTTCAAGTTTATGTGTATGCCCTCAATGACGGCAGTGTTGGGTTTTGATGCATATGCGTAGCGGAATAAACAGATAAAATCAAACACCCAAGAGCCCGGATCCGTGCATGTTGATTCAATTAAATACAATATGAAAGAAACATACCCTTGAAGATCGAATCCATGAGCACGGACTTTAAGGTGTTAAAGCAAACACCCTCTATCGGTATCCACACGTCGAACGGATATCAAGAACACCTTCTTGTTCTGGATTGCTAGACCCAAGTCTTGATGAAGAAATGATTTCTTCGTAAGAATTATTTTGCTTCATTGATTATTGAGTTATGATGATTCTAAATCTCAAAACTAATAATCCCCTCTATATGTGTGTAATTGTTTCTCAAACAACATGTTATGATTTCTAAAATCAACCATTAGGTTTCTCAAACCCGACTGCACACATATATAATAGGGTATAAACCTAATTCCTTTTGGGATCAGAATTCCTTGTCAAACAAGAGATCTGAACAAACTGTTTTCCGTCTGGACAAACCATCCGTACGGATTGGTTGGGAGGCTCCCAAACCATCCGTACGGAACCTTCAAGCAGGATCCAGTTTTTCCTGTTTTCTGTGCCTTATTCAATCCGTTCTATTGTGTGTGACCCAATAGGATTATACTAAGTTGGCAACGAGTCAGAACCCGTAAGTTATAAGCGGACTCTAGCAAGCCATTATGACTACCCAATTAGTATAACTTTGAATTCCCAAAGTAACCTTATAGAACATATCACAATCCCTTTGTCACACGATATCATATTGGACATAAGTCATGGTCCACGTCAACTTATGTTGTCCAATGCTTTCTTGATCTCGAGTAGATTGATATGAGCAAATAACATTGAACACTTCAATTCATTTGGGTACGGCCGTACACTATTATCAATATCACTCATCGAGTGGCCAAACAGATATCTCTCTTGAGAGAGGGACAAAATCCCATCTTGACTTTTCATTCTTCCCTACAAGAATCCGATTATGCCAATCGTAGCCTTTATAACTTCCCGGTTAGGGGTAGCGTTTGAGTACATCAAACATAATGTTCATCATGTGGAAGACTATGATAATCTCAGGTCTAAGAATGAATGATATAACTATTATGAGATTTAATTATGACATTTGACCATAACATAAATCTCATAACGGGTCTATCCAGTACTTGTTCTCCAACATGTACCCATAAGTTTAATCCGCATCCTATGCGCTATAATCATCATATGATTATCCATTAAACTCATGTTAGCCCTTCATAAGTGCTAGGGACAATGATTATTATAATAAACATGCAAAAGATATAATAATCGGGTTTGTTATCTCTATAACAATGAAGCTATGATATAACGTATAGGCTTTCTCAAGGGCCTAGGGCATAATATCCAATAATCTCCCACTTGCACTAGGCCCAATCAACGTGTATCCAATACCCATTGAGCTAGTTATAATCTCCATCATAGTTGCAAGCAGGCTTATGTAAGATGATTATCCTTGTTATCATCATATGGTACTTTGCATATTTAGACATCTCATATCTTTGACGATTTCTCAAAACAAGATAGAAACGTCCAAGTATATGTTTAGATAAGACATTAGCCCCTTAGATTGTGCAATAACAATTATTGGCACAATGAAGGTCCATAAAATTAGTGACACTAAAAACAATTTCTAGTTTACTAATTGTTATCTTATTCAAACAATTTTCTAGTTGCATCCCATGCGACTAGATACTCAACCTTTTGTAGAATAGTAATGGTATACTTAGAACTCTTCTAACACCATTATTAAACTTAGACATGTATTTATACTACAATATTTATCTTTGATGGTTTGTAAGAATGCATCTTTGTAACTATTTACAGGATCATCTTATATTCCATCAAAGATCAAGAATGCATCATTTAGTTCTTCTAAAGTACTTAAGTATGTTTCTTAACTAGTGACTTTCACTAGGATCCGATTGGTATTATCTCATCATACTCCAAGTATATGAGACATCCGGTCTTAGTATATTAACATGGCTTACATGATAGATCCAATTGCCGAAGCATATGGAATCCTAATCATGTACTCTTTGCTCATCAGTCTTCCAGTAAGACTAAATCTTGTAAAAATTAATGCCATTAGACTTTTGCAAGTGACCTCTCCAAGAGTCTTGCATAGTGAACCTTTCACTATATTATCAATATTAGTACTTTGACTTTAACCAATCAACCTTTTAGATTTATCTCCATAAATAAGTCCAAGGATGTAGGAGGCTTCATCCAAGTCTTTCATTTAGAAACTCTTTCAAAATGATTTATATATCAACCATATATATATTAGACTATGAATAAAATTACGCTCCCACTAAATTTATTATAATCACAAGTCTCATCCTTGATGAATTTCAAACTCTTTGAATACTTCATCAAAATGAAATTTCACTCCAAGTAGTTTGCTTCAATCCATCTCATGGATTTCTGCAACTTGCATATTTTATTAGAATTTTATAGATCAAAACTTTTAGGTTGTATCAAACACATCCTAAAGTATGTTCTTGTTAAGGAATGCTATTTTGATATCCATTTGTCATATTTCATATTCAAAATATGAGGTCATGACAATAAGAATTCTAATAATATTAAGCATGACTACAGGTGATAAAGTTTCATCATAATCGACATTATGAATTAACTTTTCTCAATTAGTCTTGCTTAATCAATATACACTTTTAGATTTTATGACTCCAAGTCATTGATCTAAATCCGGAGCGGACTATGCATCTTGATAGGTAATAGGTCAATCATTCGCAATGATATTTTCCTAATTACTTTCTATTACGAGAAATCAATATTTTATGTTATAGATAGTATCCTATCATTTATGCAAATAACTTTGTGTATACTTGAACGAATTTCTACAACTCCTTGTGAAACTTTGTTCAATCTTCCATCTTAGGTTCTATGTCATTTTCTAGGTCTCAAACTCTTCGAGATACATTTTACTCCCACTAGTTCTTTAGAGATAAACGATTTATCTAGAAAGTGCTATTTAGAGTAACAAACGATTTGTACTCTAAAGGGTGTAAAATTAATATCATTAAGATATTCCATAAAATACATTTATTAGATTTTGGTGTGATTTTGTCTAAGACAAAACTTTTCTCAAAAGTATCACAACACAAATCTTTATGAAAGACAAACCAAGTTTTCTTTCATTCGATATCTTATATGGTATAACGAACCTCCTTAGACGAATCTCAATTTAGTGTAATCGCAGCTGTTTCCAGCACATAATCCAGAAAGATAATTAAAAATCAGTTTGACTTATTATGAGGTAAAAAACTGCAGTTTTAAGACAATATATAAACTTTTGGAGCAGGGTCCGTACGGCTTCAGATTAGGCGTACACCTGATATTCAGCCGTACGGATCTTGTTCCCAGTATCAGTTTTTCTTATTCTGCAGACTTTCTGCAGAATTCTCGTAAAGTCCATGGTTCAAATATTACTTTTATCAAAATCCTCGTTAGCATTGTTACTTTAACGAACTATATACATCAACATGTATCAATTCAAAAAGTACTTTCTTTTCACTACTATTAGTAAAATGTGTCTTAATCAATTTCCAAGATTCACATATATCACAGGATTCGAAATCATGTGAATTTAAAAGTCCATCCCATGGAATTTTAGATATTTGTTTCTTATTATTAATATAGACATCAATGCTTTAAGAATGCAACTCTTACATCCTTATATTCGGATTTCCATTATTTACGTTATTATTTTGTACTTTCCAAGATAAGGATATAAAGTCCAATTTATATGATTAGCAATACAATAAGGCAAAACATATTTAATGGAACACTTTCTTATTCGAAATAAGAAATATCCATAATCTTCAAATGAAGAAACCAAAATAATATTTCTACTTAAAATAAGAACATAGCACCATTTGTTCAAAATAAATATGAACTTATTAGGTAAAGACACTTCGCAAGTTCCTATGATTAATGTTGCAACCATTGCATCATTATTGTCACATAGGTTAATCTTTACCCTTACAAGTAGAAATTTTAACATAAATACTTGAAGTGGTAGTCCAATTACCCTTCCTTTTGATCTTTTAATTCAAATTGTAATTTCAGCAACGGTCAATCCTATTGCCAAGGTACAAATTACATTCTTTGGATTTTAGGTTTTACCACAAATATTTCCTTTTAGGCTTGACAACTTTTGTCTTGCCTTTATCTTAAATCCTTGTCCTTATTAACCTTTAGAGTTTGAGAATGTTTCTATTTGATATTAAGACTTAGAATTTTAAACATCAAATGTCGCTTATGAATTGATATCAAATCCGTTTGTTAGTTCCAAACTAACATGATAACCAAGCCGTATAAGGTAATTAATATGTCTCTCCATGTTCAAAACATAAGAACTTATTATCATACATTTTCATTCATCAAATGAATGTTAGACTCTAATCAGACTTAAACTTTTCTTGCCTTTCTTGCTTGTAGGAACGCTTTCTACGTGATTGCTTATCAAATAAGTATCCATGTGTTTCAGATACTTCTAAAGTTCTAAACATATGGTAGCAAGTCATAAGACAATTGACATCTATAGAATCATCCACATTTTCTAATAAATGTCTTTGTCCATCCTTAAGCATTAGGTTTCTTAGAAATAGGATTTATTAAGAATTCATAACTTCCGATCTTGCTTTAGAACAATTCTTAAGCTCATGACTAGGTCATGGAAGTTAATCTTATTCTTCTTAAAGTGGGGTCAATCGCAGTAATTATACCTGATTATAGTTTAAGACATTCTACGAAATATGCAAATAAATATACACATATATTTCATACCATTATCATTTATAGACATTTAATGTATTTCATAATACTCCCACTAAATTATACACCTTCAAATACAACAATTGTATAATATAATGTAAGTGGGCTAAGATCCATATTTCACCTAACTTTGAGTCGGCTAGGCCAGGACTGCTCAAAATAGGTTAGTTAGGTAGATAACTCCTTATCAATCACATCATATGTGCTTCTTAGATCCTTTATGAGATTTTAGACATCTTATGTCTAACATGTTTTACTCTCATCTTGTGCCTTAGGCCCAAAACTGTTTTGATAGCCCAATTAAATCAAACCATTTTAAACGTATAGGAATCACTGTTTCCTCATCTTGCTCAGAGATGAATAGAATTAATGCACCTACGCTAGGGCGTAACCCACATAAAACTACCCATGTACTCACAAGTATTTTAATCATGGATTGGCACAGGACTTAAGTTTTTTAAGAAGGATTATTACATAGAGATATGCATCATATACTTAATTATGTCAAACATAATATAATATAGTCTTTGCATAACTGATATTAACTAATCCAATTAATTAACAGAAGCAAAATCTTGTGATTTAATTATGAAGCAACATAATGGGGGCGGAATCTAAATTATCTGTAAACAATTTACAGATTGGATATTTCATTCGCATTCCCAGAAACAAAGCGTAAGCCTGCCATTAGTCCATGCAATGAATTAATCCAAATTTAGTTTCATTCTCTTGCAAACGATTTGCACTTTGTATAGGGGTAATTCTGAAACTTTAAGACTACGCCAATCTTAAACTCCTTTAAGATTCTGATCTCATTTACAGTTTGGACTTCTGAACTTAAATCTGTTTCAGGAAACACGGTTTCCAAAACCAGCCATCTGAAAAAGATTAGAATCAGAATTTTCCAAACCGGTCACCACAGAGCATCTTGAAATTGAAAGCACAAACCGCACGGCCGAAACTAAGCCAAAAGGCATCCACATTTCCGTGCTAAGATCAAGAAACCAAGCAACTTCTCTATACGGTCGAAACTAAGCCAAAAGGCATCCACATTCCCGTTTAGATTGGATACTTGTTTCAAGATCATTCATTGTCTTTTAATCTCACAGATTACAGCAGTTCTAAACTCTTTAGAACTCTGATTTCTGCAATTCTTTTTGAATTCTTCGGCCGAAAACTGTTTCAGGAAACACGGTTTCGGAAACCAGCCGTCTGAAAGCAGTTTCCAGTTTCCAGATTCGAATTCTGTAAACAATTTACAGAACAATTTGAACACCAGAAAACAAAATCAAATCTGAGAATTTCCAAACTATCCGTACGGATCAGTTTGGCATCATCCAAACCATCCGTACGGATCCATTGGTAGGATTCCAGATTTTCAGTTTTTTTTTAATTTCAGAAATTCGATCAAATCCAATATCATGTTTATACATAATCAGATTACAGAAACATGAATTTACAGATTACGAATTAAATAGATCTAATCAATATCATGAATAAACAATTTATTACAAACACAAATTAGATCCAAAATATCAATACACATAATCCATGCAATTAATCATATGGATCAAATCAATACAATAATTACATAATCCCTATATACATGCTCATATACTTTACATCTCATATATAAAATCCAAATCACACATTCATCTTATTATCATGTAGATATCATATAATCGAATTAAACAATTTCAACATGATATACTAAAATAATCAACAACGAACGGGGCTCTGATACCACTGTTGGGTTTTGATGCATCATGCGCAGCGGAATAAACAGATAAAATCAAACACCCAAGAGCCCGGATCCGTGCATGTTGATTAAATTAAATACAAGATGAAAGAAACAAACCCTTGAAGATCGAATCCATGAACACGGACTTTAAGGTGTTAAAGCAAACACCCTCTATCGGTATCCACATGTCGAACGGATATCAAGAACACCTTCTTGATCTGGATTGCTAGACCCAAGGCTTGATGAAGAAATGATTTCTTCGTAAGAATTATTTTGCTTCATTGATTATTGAGTTATGATGATTTTAAATCTCAAAACTAATAATCCCCTCTATATGTGTGTAATTGTTTCTCAAACAACATGTTATGATTTCTAAAATCAACCATTAGGTTTCTTAAACCCTACTGCACACATATATAATAGGGTATAAACCTAATTCCTTTTGGGATCAGAATTCTTTGTCAAACAAGAGATCTGAACAAACTGTTTTCCGTCTGGACAAACCATCCGTACGGATTGGTTGGGTGGCTCCCAAACCATCCGTACGGATCCTTCCAGCAGGATCCTATTTTCCCGTTTTCTGTGCCTTATTCAATCGTTCTATTGTGTGTGACCCAATAGGATTATACTAAGTTGGCAACGAGTCCGAACGAGTCAGAACCCATAAGTCATAAGCGAACTCTAGCAAGCCATTATGACTACCCAATTAGTATAACTTTGAAAGCCCAAAGTAACCTTATAGAACATATCACAATCCCTTTATCACATGATATCATATTGGACATAAGTCATGGTCCACGTCAACTTATGTTGTCCAATGCTTTCTCGATCTCGAGTAGATTGATATGAGCAAATAACATTGAACGCTTCCCAGTTAGGGTTAGAGTTTGAGTACATCAAACATAATGTTCATCATGTGGAAGACTATGATAATATCAGGTCTAAGGATGAATGATATAACTATTATGAGATTTAATTATGACATTTGACCATGACATAAATCTCATAACGGGTCTATCCAGTACTTGTTCTCCAACATGTACCCACAAGTTTAATCCGCATCCTATGCAATATAATCATCATATGATTATCCATTAAACTCATGCTAGCCCTTCATAAGTGCTAGGGACAATGATTATTATAATAAACATGCAAAAGATATAATAATCGGGTTTGTTATCTCTATAACAATGAAGCTATGATATAACGCATAGGCCTTTCTCAAGGGCCTAGGGCATAATATCTAATAGGCAATTGGCATTTCACATTGAGAAATTCATCGCTTGACATAGACTGAGGGTCAGACAATCTCATATGACATCATCTATTTCAAGGAACACCGTGCATGTGAGGCCAGTCTGCACTAAAGAAGATCTCGGTCTTTCGACTTTAGGCAAAGCACCATCAACGACGACAACTGGTGACTTTAGTTGGAGACCAACATGCTCTACCAACCCCTTACACTGAGGGAGCACAAAAACCAAAAGTAGTGCAGCCTCTAATGATGTGATCAATTTCGGGAAAAAAAGACAACAACGAAGGCCTCTCACCAAATGAGGTCAAACTACGGCGCGAATCACAACGCATGCCCAACGATGTTCTCATGTCAATTTGTCACAATCTAATTTGAGTTTAGATGACTTGTGAAGCCTATCTAATCAAAACTAAAATACTAATATGATTCTAGAACCATTTGACTTTGAGGCACTTGACCATTAACGCTTGTTCAAGTATTGAGTCTTTGATTTCAATGTGTGATCATGCATATTTTTCCCGAGTCTAAGGGCTTCCCCCTACTATCATCCTTCTGTCATCACATTTCTGCGCAAATACGATGTCGGAGATCCCACCGGGATTTCCCTTTGCTTTCACAAAACACTGGCCTCGTGCCTTCCCCTGCCAACTCCTGTATATTGTCACAGCAAAAGAGACAAAGGAATGCTTCTCCCTAGATTTCAAATTCTCAACGTCAGTAAGTGATTTTGAATAAATGAACACAAACTAAGGCTGCATATCAAAGTCTTGGTTCTGCTTCAAAAGCAATGATGTGGCTTCATGACAAGATAATTTGTTGAGTATGGTTTTCTCCAGGTGATACAAAAATTCAAGTGTAAAAATTTTAGGGTACGGGACAACTCTCATTGATAGTTGATCCTTCAGAAGGCCTCAGAAATTGCAAGGACTAAACTTTTGAGAAGCATCATGAGTTTCAGTAACCCTTGAAATTGAGGAAATCAAGAATGTGGGACAACTCACATAGAAAGTTAGTTCCTTATGTGTGGATCATCAGAACAAAGTGCCATCTCAGATTGACAGCATGTCTCGCAAAGCACAAAGCTCAAAGCTCATTCTTTGGAAATATCAGGATTGTGTCCCGCCGAACAACTCTCAAAGACAGTTGATTTCCCAAAGAAGGAGTATTGAATGTTTGAACCCGTGAATCATGATCAAGAAAAAAGCATCAAATGTTTGATTAACTCTCAATGACAGCTAAGCCCCCTGAGGTTGAAACGCTAAAACATGAAGTTGTCTCGAAATGACAATTTGGATCAACATGAGATCCACTCTTCAAGTGCAACAAGAGCTTCATATGCCAAATTCAGGGGCTTGTCCTATAACATGACTAGGGATTTCGTAGCCAACATCTGATGTTGATCCTTGAGAGGTACTGGGGCTTCAGCAGCAAGAATGTTGGGGGGTGATATCAGAAAGAACAAATGGGGCTTCTTCACCCAATAACTGGGGCTGACTCAACCATAGCATCCGGAGATATGCCGTTGAGTAGTCTTAATCAAATGGGTGTTCAGAATTGACCTTTTGAGTGCTCGTGCTAGGATTTTGACTCTGCTTCACCATACACATCTCCATATTCCTCATTTTCGCAAAAATGCAAAATTCACAATAAAGTGCACAATTCATTTCATTCATGATTCTCCCTCTGTTCATTCATAAAATTTCACCCATTCATTCATAATAAGCGAAGTTTGAAATGCAAGCAATGCACATGTGTCAAATAAAAGAAAAATCAAATGCAAAAAAAAAAAATCATCATGCAAAAAGTGATGTCTAAACTTCAAAAGAAATATGGTTGCAAAATGAAAAGAGAGTGTATTCTTGTCTAAACCTTTCTCTCAATCTCGTGAGTGCAAAAATTTCTATCAATGTGTGTATCACACTTTTGTTGCACATGAATGACACCCTAGAGTACATCAATGTCAAGATATATATTTTGCTTGCTTTTAAAAATCTCTTGCAGGTACACATCACACACCCTGCCACACCATAGTCCTCACAAGAAGGTTCCTTGTCAACATCAATGCTCAGGGGATATGATTTCCCGACACCCTTACTGCAGAATAAGTTCAGGTTGCCAAACTCGAACTACGTTAGATCTGATTCTCGCAAGAGATACGTAGGCAGCTTGAATCTTCAGGCACGACCACTGATGAGATGGATTTTATACACTTTATTCCTAGTTTTATATGAGCATAAATTGTGAATTTTATGTATTTTAGATAGTTTTTATGTATTTTGGGGGAAATTATGTAATTTTGGGTAAATACATATTTTTGGGGCTTATTTATAATTCAGGAGTATTTTAGTGTTTTTATATTTTTTCCTGATTGTGGATACCCCATTTTGAACGTTCATTCATAATCACACTATTTATGTGTCTCACCTTTGATTTGGGTCGAAACTCGTTAAGTTGGACATGTTTTGTTAAGTTTCTAACTGACTCCGTTAGTCAGGGACCAAATCGAACATCAAAACTACTGCAGAAGGGCATAAATGTGATTCCATCACAAAGATGCCTCATACGAGACATTGATGTCTCGTACGAGACATCCCCCTTTGACTGTCGAGTATCAGCAGTTTCCTTATTGATCTCAACCTCGTTTCTTGGCAAAGACTTCTTAATTCGGGAAAGTTGGAAAGGACGATCAGAGAGTCCAAATAAACCTCCTTGGAAATCAAGTCCTTGATTCCCATCCAAATTAAGCTCCTTGGCTTGGTCCCTAAGTCATAAATCCCTATAAATATAGTTATTCTTGCTCAGAATGACTAATGGTCAACTAATGAAGGTCTCCTAAAACCCTACCACCCAAAATCTACCAAAAAATCTCTCATAATCAGCCTCCTCCCCCTATCCAAAAAAATTAGAAGATCATAATTCAAGTCAAGTCAAGTTCTTTGGATCATCAAGGCCTTTAGTCAAGGCCATCCATAGGATTCTCAAAGAACGCTTAGGTAAAACCCTCTATTTTCTATCTTCTCATCTCCTTCTTTGCTTTAAAGTAGTGTGATTCCATTAAAGGATCAGCCTAGAGCCTCTCCAATTCATGGAGATGGTCTCGAAGCATATGATCTGACATCCTAAGTAAATAAGAAATTATTTATTTGGTTTCTTTTGTGCATGTTTTGCATGATTTTGAGGCAACGATGATGATTTCTTAGTAAGACCAATCCTAGATTGGGTGAATTGGGTTCTTCTTGACCTTCCCAATTCATAACTTAACCCCCGAATCCAGATCTCACGGTCTGTGTTTTGTTAAACATGGTGGCGACTCACAACAAACGAGCAATAATCAAGCCCTACAATCCAAACCGAGCGGTCCGGGCACCGGGGGGGGGGGGGGGGGCGCTCACAGTGGCGACTCTGCTGGGGACGTTCAAAGCTAAGAAGGTTAGACTTGCGTCGAAAGAAACCATCGTTGTTTTTAAAATATTGCAGTTTATGCGCTGTATTTCTGTTCCCAGAAGGGATATCTCGTACGAGACATCGATGTCTCGTATGAGGCATCCCTATTCTGTCCAGACAGTCTGTTATTCTGGTTTGAAAAGAGGATTCCATCCGATTCAAACACGTATACAGGATTACAGACTTGTCCTCCTCTCTGTTTCTGAGTCTTAGGACCCTTGTTAGGCCCAATTGGTAGGAAAATAGGCTAGAGGGGGGGGATAAATAGCCTAATTAAAACTTTTCAAAGAAACACTTTATAAATGCAAAGTCACTTATCAGTTTGCAAAATATTATCAGTATGCGCAGCGGAGAAGATATGACTTAGTTTTACTCACACAAAATCAGTATGAAAAGGTTTTGAGAGCTTGGTTTAAACACAAAGTAGTTTCTAAAAGTTCAATACAGTTTTAAGAGATTGATCAAAAGAAATACAATGAATCAGTAAGAACAAGTACGGCCGGTGATAGAGTTCCTACCGACAAAGACAAAGTAAGTAACATGGGACACAATGATTTGGAGAGGTTTACAGTGTAAATACTGCTACGTCCTCTACCAAGTTTGGTCAGAACTTGGATTTGAGTTAAGAGCACTATTAGATATCCCTAGTCTATTACAAGTGCGGCTTTGCCGGATACAAAGACTAAAATCTAGAGATCACTAAAGGATCGTAATACAAATACTGATCAAGTGTTTTTGAGCGGCAAGTCCAAAATAACTTATCTCACTCAGGTGTGTGTGTGATTAACTCAAGCAACATATTCCTTAAAATATTCTAGTTCGGGAATACTGACAATGTTGATGAGTTGGTGCACAAGTGTATGTCCTAATAAATGTCTTATGATTTCTGGGACACGGAATGTTTGAGCTTCAATGAATGCTCTAAACAATCAACTCTCTTCAATGCACTATTTTCACCAACCTTCTTCAATGCTTTAAGTCCTCTATTTATAAGAGGAGTTAATGACTTGAGTCTTGTAGAAGAAGGCTTGTAATTTGAATTTCCAGCTGGGTAGTTGAGAAGCATTGAATGCGGTATCTTTTGCATTAATGGTGGGGATTTGAAGTACACGCATGCTTGGAAAAGTTTGATGGGTAAAGACCCCTTTGTCTCAACCGGTTACCTGCAAAAAGCAAGTAGAGACAGAGTAGAGCTAAAAATAGCTATGTGTCAGACGGCGCAGTAATCATGACAGAGCAGATAAACTACTTTCAGATAAGACAGTACAAAAAGGACAAAGACAATCGGTAAAGTTGACTTTAAGGTAGAACGATGACACCAGACTACTAGTAAAGTCCAGACTGTCCTTGCTAATTGTTATGTCGTCAGCAACTTGTTTTGTGAACTGAGTAGTAAGTTGATCGTCAATTTAGGTTCTGATCTGCTGATTTGATTACTGTTGTCCTCTGGCTGGTTTGCCTTGTATGAAAAGTTGTTGTACACCTTTCCTGGTCACAAAGAATCCTAAGGGTACCTTGGAAAGGTTCTAATAAAATTGGGGGATCCTAAGTGTTGAACATGATTGGGATTAAGCAATCTAGGACCTATACATATATATGAACAACAATCTCCTCCTAATTGCTTAAGTCCAATCACCCTAAACAAGAACATCTATCTTATCTTAGTAAAAGAATGTTTTCAAAAGGTAATCTGTTTATTTTAATTCCCTAATCCAAGTCACACTTTGTCGCGCCCCGTACCCGTTGTCCTACTTGGCCCCACACTCGGGACACGAGTGGAAGACGTTATAAAACGCTTTAGAAAATTTTTCGAAATATACTTTTAGAAAGTGGAACAAAAACACACTTGAAGTTCAAAGACTTCACTTAACTTGAAACAAACTTTTACAAACACTTTCACAGCGAAAGTACTTAGCCCGAAGGCTTACAAACTTTTAAACAAATGTACATACATCAACTTTTACCAAAATAGATGTAACCATAAGAAGTACGGGTACTCTACCCAAAGGGTTTACATTTATATAATGTAACCTTCACAAAACAAGTCCCATCTCTTACCAAACGAACGTCCTCCCGTGCCAAGTGTCCTATCCCCTGGACCCGCCTTATCTAAAACAGTAAACAAATAAGGGTGAGAATAAATCTCAGTAAGCTACTAAAATGCAACTACGTTACATGCTGATATGATGATCATAAAGAAACTATATCATAAGTAATCATATCACATATAACACATAACATCAACTCATATATCACATTAGTCACATAGCCCACACTCCGGTGGATACCAAGCCAAGGTTTACCCAATAACCATAACCGATGAGAATACCATCTGAGAAACCCATCAGAGAAAACCATCTGAGCAGCATAAATAGCTGAAGCCGTCGGGATCCCGAAAACCAAACCATAACCAATAGAACCAAGTAACCAGAGAGGGAAATATGACACAAAGTCATAGCCCAAATACTCACCAAAGGGAGCAATTCATCCCATCCAAGGCCAATCTGGACTGGGGAAACTAGAAGGCACAGTGGACACCTTATAGTGAACTTGGCTTATGTGCCACTATAATTCTCCCACCGCCTGACTCACAAGCTCCAATGGAAAACCTTATAGTGGACTTACCTGTACCACTATAATTCTTCCATTGGCTGACTCCACAACAAGACCAGCTGGACTTTCATGAAAAGCACAGTAATAAATACTTGCTAAACAAAACCTGGGGCATTTAATCCAAGAAGGAATTAAGCCAAAAATATCACAAGATGCACACGAAAGATTTCTCATAAAGAGTCCATAATAAGGACATTTAGTTACAACCCAATCTTTTTCATCAACGACATAAAAGTCATACACATTTATGTTTAACTCATAAGCCACCCCAAGGATCAAAATAACACTTATCCTCTTATACCCCATATAACACAAACTATCAAACCTTGGAAACAGGGGGGGTGCGCACGCCTCACCCCATAGGGTGCGCGCGCTTCCAAGGACCAGAACCTCACTATTTTTGGTTCACTTAAGGGTCCGCGCGCCTCACCCAAAAGGATGCGCACGCCTCCCTTCTCCAGTCAATTTTTTCCTAGGTTGGTAACAATGGATGCGTGCGCTTCCTTATATAGGGTGCGCGCGCCTCCTCCTATTTTGGGCCAAATCCCAGATTCTTCCTTAGTTCAATTTTTACTCCTTCTGTCCCACAAATAACACATATACTGCACAACTTAATACACAACTTAGTACACAACATTGATACTTCATTAAGATTCCAATATAAGTTTCTAAGCCATTTCCAAACTCAGCCAAACAAATTTCCATCTACTCCCTTTGTCCCAAAATTACAAGTATAGCAATTATTACCCAAAACACAAAATTAACAAGTAGAAGTATCACATATAGCATATATGACTATTTTAACATTTAAAGGGGAATTAGTAACTTACCTAGTTCCGGAAAAAGTACCGCTGAAATAAGTTTTGTTCGGCTAGAAATGACCTCCTCGACACCCTGATCATTTTTATATAATTAGTTTTTTAAAACGGGTAGGTAAATAAAAAGAATTAAATCAAAATGGGTCGAACTTACCTTTTTCTCCTAAACCCTAACTGATACGTAGAATGTTGTAGAAGAATGTTGTTTACACAGTGAAGGAAGAGGGAAGGGAAAGTTTCCTTAAATATCTTTACCCAATTTTCATTTTGATCACCCAAGATTTGTTTTTAACACTTTAGCCCCTAAACTTACATTTTCAACTAGGACCCTAAAGTTTCAACTTAATCATTTAACTCCTTTAATCATTATTTTTACTAACTAAGTAAATAACACAAATAATCAAGTATGATATGCAAATCATAAAATATGATGCAACACATAAAATGCACATATAATTCAAATAAAAATCCCCAAAAATATAAAATAATTAGAAACGGGTTTTAGGGTCGCTACAATCACTCCCCTTAAAGAAAATTCGTCCCGAATTTTAGGGTTACTTACCGAGGCCCTCAAACAACCAAGGGTACTTCCTCTCGATCTCCTCCCGAAGCTCCCAAGTCGATTCCTCCACATTGTGATTCCTCCACACAACTCGAACAAGAGGAATACTTTTGTTTCTCAATTCTTGCACCTTCGAATCAATGACTTGGACCGGATGTTCCTCATAAGACATACTCGGCTCAATATCCTCGGGAACCTCAGATAAAACATGAGAAGGATCATACACGTACTTCCGAAGCATAGAAATATGAAACACATTATGGATCTTATCAAGAGAAGGAGGTAATGCAAGACGATAAGCCCGATCCCCCACTCTTCCAAGAATCTCAAATGGACCAATAAACCTCGGAGCAAGCTTGCCTTTCTTTTCATATCTTCGAATACCAACCTTAGGGGAAACCTTCAAAAACACAAAGTCACCTTTTTCGAACTCAAGGTCTCGCCTCCGATGATCAGCATAGCTTTTCTGTCTACTCTGGGCCGTACTCAAACGATCTCGAATAAGTTTAACCTTATCAACTGAATCATTAACCATCTGAACACCCCAAATCTTGGCTTCTCCCACTTCATCCCAACAGATAGGAGACTGACATTTCCTTCCATACAAGGCTTCATAAGGAGCCATCCCAATACTGGACTGAAAACTGTTATTATAAGCAAACTCTACGAGAGACAAATGAATATCCCACGAATCTGAAAAATCAACTGAGCAAGCCCTCAACATATCCTCAAGAATCTGGATAGTTCTCTCGGACTGACCATCTGTTTGAGGATGAAAAGCTGTACTGAATCTTAACTCTGAACCCAAAGCCTTCTGAAACGCTTGCCAAAACCGAGATGTGAATCTAGGGTCACGATCAGATACAATGCTCACTGGAACTCCGTGTAACCTCACGATCTCATTAATGTACAAAGTTGCAAGCTTTTCCATAGAATAACCAATCTCAATAGGTAAAAAATGAGAAGACTTTGTCAATCTATCAACAATCACCCAAACCGCATCAAACCTTCTTCGAGTACGAGGTAACCCTGTCACAAAATCCATAATAACATGTTCCCACTTCCATTCCGGAATCTCTAATGGTTGAAGCAATCCTGCAGGCCTTTGATATTCAGCTTTAACTTGTTGACATGTTAAGCACTTGGATACATAATCCGCTATCTTTCTCTTCATATTATTCCACCAAAAGTGTTGCTTCAAATTCTGATACATTTTAGTACTCCCGGGATGAATAGTATACCTTGATTTATGGCCTTCATCAATAACTTGGCGTTTAATCCCATCAACATTAGGCACACACAACCGACCTCTGAAAGTCAATACCCCTTCAGGACTGAGGGAGAAATCCTCAAATTTACCATCTTTGATTTTATCCATAATCTTTACCAATTCCGGGTCATCCTTCTGAGCTTCCTTTATTTGTTGAACTAAAGTTGGAAATACTCGAATGTTCGCAAAAATAGCTCCATGCTTTGATTTATAAGGACTCCAATCTCGAGCATCCTCCAACATCTTCCATTCCCGCACCATCAATGAAGCTACATAAGACTTTCGGCTAATAGCATCAGCTACCACATTTGCCTTGCCCGGATGATAAGAAATGGTGCAATCGTAATCCTTCAATAGCTCCATCCATCTTCGTTGTCTATTATTCAACTCTTTCTGGGAGAAAAGATACTTCAAACTCTGATGATCTGTGAAAATCTTAAACTTTGCTCCATAAAGATAATGTTTCCACTTGTGTAATGCAAAGACAATAGCTGCAAGCTCCATGTCATGGGTAGGATAATTCTGCTCACTCGGAGTCAACTTCCTCGAAGCATATGCAATCACCCTTCCATTCTGCATTAATACACACCCGAGGCCTTCTTTAGAAGCATCACTATAGATTACCAAATCATCATTACCATTAGGTAGGGCGAGAATAGGAGCTGTAGTCAATCTCTTCTTCAACTCTTAAAAACTAACTTGACATTTTTCATCCCACACATAAGGAATATTCTTTCGAGTCAAATGAGTCAAGGGAGTTGCAATCTTAGAAAACCCCTCAATGAACCTTCTGTAGTACCCAGCTAACCCCAAGAAACTTTGAATTTCTGTAACTGATTCTGGCCTCCTCCAATTCACAATAGCCTCAACTTTGGATGGATCAACTGATATACCTTTATTGGAGATCACATGCCCAAGAAAAGATAATTCATTAAGCCAAAAAGCACATTTACTGAATTTAGCAAACAGCTGCTTCTCACGAAGAATAGATAAAACCATTCGTAAATGCTGCTCATGCTCCTCCCGGGACTTGGAATAAACCAGAATATCATCAATAAATACAACCACGAAGGTATCAAGATAAGGTTTAAAGACCCTATTCATCATATCCATAAAAACAGCCGGAGCATTAGTCAACCCGAAAGGCATAACCAGAAACTCATAATGGCCATATCTACTACGAAAAGCAGTTTTAGACATGTCTTCAGAACGGATTTTCAACTGATGGTACCCACTCCTCAAGTAAAGTTTTGAAAAGACAACTGACCCTTGAAGTTGATCAAATAAATCATAAATATGAGGAAGCGGATATTTATTCTTTATAGTTACCTGATTCAGCTTTCTGTAGTCAATACACAGCCTCAAGGACCCATCTTTCTTTTTAACAAACAATACTGGAGCTCCCCACGGGGATACACTAGGACGAATGAATCCTCGATCAAGTAACTCTTGCAACTGAACCTTCAACTCTTTCAATTCAGCTGGGGCCATTCTGTAAGGTGCCTCAGATATAGGAGCCGTACCTGGAAGTAAGTCAATACAGAACTCGATTTCCCGGTCAGGAGGCATAGCATACACAGAAGAAAATACATCTGAAAATTCTTTAACAATAGGCACCTCCCCAATATCAGGAACCCTTTTAGTAGTATCCAAAACACTAGCCAAATACCCCGCACAACCACGGTTCAACAACTTTCTAGCCTTCATATAAGAAATAATTTGAATCTCTCTACCCCAAGGAACAGTTTCAAAAGAAAATTTAGGAACATTTGGGATAGAAAATGTGACCACTTTATTAGCACAATCAACAGACGCATGATATTTACCCAACCAATCCATACCCAAGATAACATCAAAATCTTGTAATGGTAAGATAATTAAATCAGCAGGTAAAACATGCTCACGTATATGCACATCACAAGAATCCAACACCTCATTGGTCACCAAACACTCCCCTATAGGAGTTGACACCTCTAACACATAAGGTAGAGATTCAGAAGACAAATGCAATCGAGAAGCAAAATGCACAGACACATAAGAATGCGATGAGCCAGGGTCTATAAGTGTACGTACCCTCAAACTAGACACAGAAATAATACCTCCTATCACATTAGAGGACTCCGAAGCCTGTTGCTGAGAAATGGCAAAAACACGACCCTGAACCTTAGGCTTGCCTGAGGAATCCCTCTTCTGGCCCTGAGACAACCCAACCACACTTCCCGATGCTTGCATCCTATACTTAGGGCAATCCCTCTAAAAATGTCCTAACTGACCACAGTTCAAACACTTGCCCTGCTTCTTCCAACATCTATCTTCTGAATGTCCTTCTTTCTGACAATAATTACAAACTCCTCTACTCTGACTCCCTGAAGTATTACTTTGATTTCTGTTACCTGACTGTCTTTGAGAAGACCCTTTAAATTGTGAAGATCCACCTTGATTTCCTCTACTCTCACCACGTTGTGGTTGCCTAACTTGCTTCCCAGCGCCTAACAATTCCATTTTCCTTTTATGTTCCTCAATGTCATGCTCCACCTGGTAAGCTCGATCCACTGCATCCTGAAAATCTTGCAACTTATGGGATACTAGCTGAGTTCTAATCACGGTTTTCAAACCTTTCACAAACCTCGAAGCCTTCCTCTCCTCAGGTGCCACTAGGTGAGTACAATACCTGGACAACTCTGAAAATTTAGCTGAATATTGAGCAATTGACATAGAACCTTGCTCCAAGTTAAGAAATTCCATCTCCTTCCTGTCTTGATCTACTCGAGGAATGAAGTGTTCTTTGAACTTTCCTAGAAAATTCTCCCAAGTATAAGGTACATGAGTCTCATCCCATTTTGTTTTCAAAGCTTTCCACCAATGCTCAGCCGCTCCATTCAGTTTATAGGTAGCAAACCTGACTTGATCTTCCTCCGAACATATCAAAGCATCAAAGATCTTTTCCATCGATTCAATCCACCTTTCAGTTTTAGATACATCGGGCTCCCCATCATACTCCATAGGCTTCATTTTCAGAAACTGTTCTAGGCCATATCTTGGTGGTACCTGTTCCCTTTCTTGCCTCTGATCACTTAAAGTTTTCATCGCTGCTTCAAACATTCCCTGAAACATAATTCGAGCCTCTTCTCTGGCATCCCCTTGCCCCGAAGAGCCGGCCTGATCTCCGTCAGTTTCACCCATTTTTAATGAATACCTGCATCAAACACTCAACGTTACTCACTCTATACTCTACTACCCTCCTAGGTCATTTAGTCATTCTAGACCATCTACAACCTAGCTCTGATACCAACTGTCGCGCCCCGTACCCGTGGTCCTACTTGGCCCCACGCTCGGGACACGAGCGGAAGACGTTATAAAACTCTTTAGAAAAATTTTCGAAATATACTTTTAGAAAGTGGAACAAAAACACACTTGAAGTTCAAAGACTTCACTTAACTTGAAACAAACTTTTACAAACACTTTCACAGCGAAAGTACTTAGCTCGAAGGCTTACAAACTTTTAAACAAATGTACATACATCAACTTTTACCAAAATAGATGTAACCATAAGAAGTACGGGTACTCTACCTAAAGGGTTTACATTTATATAATGTAACCTTCACAAAACAAGTCCCATCTCTTACCAAACGAACGTCCTCCCGTGCCAAGTGTCCTATCCCCTGGACCCGCCTTTATCTAAAATAGTAAACAAATAAAGGTGACAATAAATCTCAGTAAGCTACTAAAATGCAACTACGTTACATGCTGATATGATGATCATAAAGAAACTATATCAACAGTAATCATATCACATATAGCACATAACATCAACTCATATATCACATTAGTCACATAGCCCATACTCCGGTGGATACCAAGCCAAGGTTTACCCAATAACCATAACCGATGAGAATACCATCTGAGAAACCCATCAGAGAAAACCATCTGAGCAGCATAAATAGCTGAAGCCGTCGGGATCCCGAAAACCAAACCATAACCAATAGAACCAAGTAACCAGAGAGGGAAATATGACACAAAGTCATAACCCAAATACTCACCAAAGGGAGCAATTCATCCCATCCAAGGCCAATCTGGACTGGGGAAACTAGAAGGCACAGTGGACACCTTATAGTGAACTTGGCTTATGTGCCACTATAATTCTCCCACCGCCTGACTCACAAGCTCCAATGGAAAACCTTATAGTGGACTTACCTGTACCACTATAATTCTTCCATTGGCTGACTCCACAACAAGACCAGCTGGACTTTCATGAAAAGCACAGTAATAAATACTTGCTAAACAAAACCCGGGGCATTTAATCCAAGAAGGAATTAAGCCAAAAATATCACAAGATGCACACGAAAGATTTCTCATAAAGAGTCCATAATAAGGACATTTAGTTACAACCCAATCTTTTTCATCAACGACATAAAAGTCATACACATTTATGTTTAACTCATAAGCCACCCCAAGGATCACAATAACACTTGTCCTCTTATACCCCATATAACACAAACTATCAAACCTTGGAAACAGGGGGGGTGCGCACGCCTCACCCCATAGGGTGCGCGCGCTTCCAAGGACCAGAACCTCACTATTTTTGGTTCACTTAAGGGTGCGCGCGCCTCACCCAAAAGGATGCGCACGCCTCCCTTCTCCAGTCAATTTTTTCCTAGGTTGGTAACAATGGATGCGTGCGCTTCCTTATATAGGGTGCGCGCGCCTCCTCCTATTTTGGGCCAAATCCCAGATTCTTCCTTAGTTCAATTTTTACTCCTTCTGTCCCACAAATAACACATATACTGCACAACTTAATACACAACTTAGTACACAACATTGATACTTCATTAAGATTCCAATATAAGTTTCTAAGCCATTTCCAAACTCAGCCAAACAAATTTCCATCTACTCCCTTTGTCCCAAAATTACAAGTATAGCAATTATTACCCAAAACACAAAATTAACAAGTAGAAGTATCACATATAGCATATATGACTATTTTAAGATTTAAAGGGGAATTAGTAACTTACCTAGTTCCGGAAAAAGTACCGCTGAAATAAGTTTTGTTCGGCTAGAAATGACCTCCTCGACACCCTGATCATTTTTATATAATTAGTTTTTTAAAACGGGTAAGTAAATAAAAAGAATTAAATCAAAATGGGTCGAACTTACCTTTTTCTCCTAAACCCTAACTGATACGTAGAAAGTTGTAGAAGAATGTTGTTTACACAGTGAAGGAAGAGGGAAGGGAAAGTTTCCTTAAATATCTTTACCCAATTTTCATTTCGATCACCCAAGATTTGTTTTTAACACTTTAGCCCCTAAACTTACATTTTCAACTAGGACCCTAAAGTTTCAACTTAATCATTTAACTCCTTTAATCATTATTTTTACTAACTAAGTAAATAACACAAATAATCAAGTATGATATGCAAATCATAAAATATGATGCAACACATAAAATGCACAAATAAGTCAAATAAAAATCCCCAAAAATATAAAATAATTAGAAACGGGTTTTGGGGTCGCTACACACTTGATGTCTTAGTAAAGGTAAAAGAAATAAAAATACAATAAAATAAATAAGATAGAAAAAGAAAAAGGATTGCTGATAGCAATGATCAACAGAGAAATAATAATCTACAAAACAAAGTTAGCATGAATAGCAGCAGATATATTATAAGAGCACAACATAAACATAAGCATACACAAAAACAAAATGTTAGCAAAGAATTTGTTGGATATATCTTTGAAGGTCTTCAAGATATCTATATTATTGGCTATATTGACTCAAGACATGAGAGGGTCTTCTTGCTGGTCAGCAGCCTTTGATGTAGATTCAGAATGTATGGCCTTCTTCTTTGCTCTGGCTTCCTCTTTGTCAGCTTTCCTCTTCTGTCTTCTATTGGCACTTTGCAATCTCTCAGTCAACATTTTGTTGTTGGCCTCAAGAGCAGCAATCTTCAGTTGAGCATCAGCAAGAGCAGTCTTGGTTACAGATAGCTATTTTTCAATTTTCTCCATGTCTCTGATCTGCAGTCTATGGTCATCAATAAGTTGCTTCTGAATGGAATGTGTAGTTCCCAAGGATTCAGAAAGATTGACTAGTCTGGTTTCTCTATCAGCCAGAAGACTCTTCAAGTCTTGGATTCTTCTATTTTCCTCCTCCTGATTGGACTTAAGTATCTTAGCAGGAAGATCTTTATGAGTGTCCCTTATCAGGTCGGCAAGAGAAAGACCAATGTCGCCAAAATCAGCACGAGTGGCAGGCACTTGCTGATTTGAGAAATCTCCTTCTTCAAAACGGAGGAACTCAAAGAGACAGTTCACCATAACCAGTTTTTCAATGATAATCGGCTTGACAAAACTCTCTGCAGATTGGACCATTAGAGATGGCACAAAATTTTCATTGAGTAAGTCAGCTTCTTCTACAAGCACATCGGCAGAAGTTACTATCAGCATTTCGTCATCAGAAGAAAGTATGATCGTCAACGAAGAAAGAGGCACTGGAACTAAAGCAGGAGGCAAAGGCAAAACTTGTTGAAGGAAGTCAGCAACACTTGCATGAGCATCAGCAAGAAGGAACTCAGCAGGAACAGAAGTAAAGGCAATGATGTCGGCAGTTAGAGCAACAGGAAATATCTGCAGAGAAAAGTCAGGGTGCACAATGATTTCGCGATCTCCAGGTAGATGAAAAACACCATTGTCTTCCATTGATAGAAATAAGGCCAAGATGAGATTCAATCAGGCACGACCTTCAAGAATAACGTTGACCAGATTGGCAAACATCAATCTCAAAGTGAAGACATAATGGTCAGCACGCTGTCGTAGGTGAAACATCGGTAGTGTCAACAAAAGAGCAGCTGATTTGACAAGGTAGGGCAGTCCACGAAAGTCAGTAGCATGGACCTCAAGTACTTCATAAAGTTTATCATTAATCATCATGCATCTTTTCAGCCAACCATTGGTTGTGATGCAGACTTCTTTAGGAGATGGACCAGGTAGATGAACTTTACCACCTACTTTCATCTTACCAGGCAGGCAGTGTAGTGGTTCATAAACTGGAGCTTTCTTCTTCATCTTAGAGACCTGGGGAGTCTTCCCTTTTCTCCTGTCAAATTTTACCTTGAACCAAGGCATAAAGACCAATTTCTCACAGACTGAGGAACCAGCAAGGAAAGGATGCTTAGTGTAATGGGGATGTTTTTTGCCGAATGGAGAAGGAATTCTCTGTAGAGTAGATCGGAAAGACATGATCGGCGATGAGGAGGAAATAATGGTCTGCCAAACCTGTCAGTAGGAATAGAGACACTGGTTGTGTACCAGTTAGAGCTCATCATCTCCTTGCCGTGAAGTGAATAGTTGTATGCAGGAGGTGGATCAGAATCCTTTTCATCTTCATCCTCAACTGCTGGTAGCTCTACATAATCATCAGGATCTATTTCATCTGAGCTTTCCTCATCAGCAGCAGCAGCATTAACAGCACCAGCAAAACCTGTTGTACTTCAGCAGCAACAATAGGTTGAACCTCAGGAGCAGGTAAGAATAGAGGTTCTTCAGGAGAAAATAAAGCTACCTGGAATTCTTGAAATTCTTCAAGCTGTAAATAATGAGCTATCATAGCATCAAGGGCATCATGCTTAACAGGATCAGCAATCGTTGCATCGGCACCTCCTCCCAACTCAACAACCTCTCTAACACCGGTAGGTTCAACAATGAGTACATCAGCAAAAATAGAGGCAGGAGTAACATCAGTAGTTGCTGGAATAATCTGAGTGTCAGCAGTTGGCTCAGTCAGATAAGTGTCTGTAGTTGGCTCATTAGTATCCATAATTTCTTGATCAGTCGCAACAACTTCTTTATCAGCAAATGCTCCTCCTAAAATCGGCAAGTCTTCATAAAACACAACTTCATCAGCAGATTGAGTTTCTACAGTTTTCTCAATTGATGCAAGTTGGACTTCCTTTGAATTATCGTCAATTAGAGGTTGAGTTTCAATAGTTGGCTCAACTTGATTATCCACATGCTCATCAGCAGCACTGGTTTCATCAGCTAATTGAGTGTCAGAAGTTTTCTCAATAGCTTGATCAAGCAACAAACCTTTGTCAGCAGATCCTCCTTCTCCTTGACTACGGTCTGAGCTATCACTGACCAAAACTGAATCAACAAAGGCCTCAGCAGATGATTTAGGAGCGGCAAGAGTTTAAGGCTTCTTATAAATTATGCTAATCGGCATCTTGTCATACTCACCGAAAGATTCAGAAGATGTGATAGTGTCACCAGTATCTTTGTGAGCACATACAAAATCGGCAGTATCTGCTAAACTGCTTGGAGTTGGAAGAGGAGTAGCTGGAGTAGGAACTGGTTCAGGAACAGAGATAGCTGGTGGAGCAGTAGTAGATCTATCCTTGATAAAGGCCTCTGAATCATTCAGCAAATTCAGGGTTATCCTTTGCATATTTTTCACAAATTGAGTGGCTTGAGGACTTTTATCCAACCTTTCACAATCATTGTAGTTCAGCAAGTCATCCTCATCTTTTGGTCTTCCCAACTGGTAGGGATCTTGCTCATCAAAATTCATCAGCTGATTGAAGACGGAGGCATAAGCAACCCAGACATCTTGTACCATCAGATCCTGTCTGATCCTATCTTAAAACAGATAGACCTGATTCCAGGGAAAGGTAGTAAATCAAAATTCCTACCAAAATTAAGTCTAAGCTCTGCTTCAGGCAATCTCTAAAATCTTTGAAGAGGTACAAACTTCTCTTTATACATATCGGTGAGATTGTTCAGACTTTTATAGTCAACATAATCAACAAGGTTTCCAAGTGGAACTGACTCCTTTCTTTCCTCATGAAACTGGAGCAACCGGCGAACAAACGGATGGAGATGATCAATAGGAAACACCCAATTCTTAGATAAGACCTTATTGATGAATGACCAATGGTTCATGAAGAAAATATGAAATATGAGGTTTCTGATCGGCTTACACTTTCTGACAGTAGGTCCAGAGGCTACATCAGCAGCAGCATGGAGCTCAGGTAAGTAAGGAAGATCTAGAATTCCTTTCTGAAAAGGAAATCTTACCCTTAAGTCAGATTCAATCAGTCTCCTTCTCTCAACCAGTTCATCGGCAACATCAGCTTCAGTCTTAATAACACCAGAGGGAGCAGGAAGTGTTGCACCGGCAAGAAGATATGGTGCAAACCTGATCTGCTTAGCTCTTGGATCGGTAGATGGAATTTGAGAGGAAGGAATTTGTGCAACAGTAGGCTTTGGCTTTGGAGCAACAGGAAGTTCATCAGTAGAAGCAACCTTTGAGTTTTTGACTTGGGCTTTATCGGCAGCCTTGACCAGTCTTCTTTTCTTGGGAGCTGCAGGAGTAGAATCGGCAAGAATCCTGTCGGTAGATGGAGCAGGAGTAGACATGTCGGTAGGAGCGACATCAGCAACCTTAACAACTTTTTTTGCCTTCTTTTTCTTTGGAGTACCGGTAGCTGGAACAACTACTGTGCCGGTAGATGCTTTCTTGGTGATCCTATTCCAATCGGTAAGTTTAAAAGATTTAAGTTTGTCAAAATCAAAGCTTGGAGGCGCAGGAGAAGCTCCGACAATCTCTGAGTTGTTCCTCAGGATGGTGCTTATCAGCATGTAATGACATCCCTTTCCAGGGTGAGCCTTGTTCTTTCTTCTATCTTTTTTCCACTTTACTGCTGCAATTGCAATGACTCTGAACAAATAGGCACAACAGTTGAACTCTTCTTGAAGTACAATGGCTGCCATCGCCTCAAACTGCACATCAGTCATATGGCTGTGAGAGCCAGATCTGCAGACTAAACATCTATCAACAATCATAGCAAGAGCATATAATCTCCTTTTATAATGAGCTTTCAGATGATTATCTCCACTAAGCCTAGGACCGGCTCCCCTCATAAGGGTCCATGCTTTGTCCAAGGTCTTGTCATCAGTAATGGCATCTACACCCACGTTCCTATGTAAAGGAAATGCTTCTGATATAGATGAGGTAGATACAGAGATAGGAATGCCAGCGACGATGGAGTTGATGGAGACGAAGGTAGACGGGTCATTTAGAGCAGTAATGACTGAGGCGTTGGAGAAGAACTCTTGAACTTATCCCAAAAATAAGAACTCAACACCAGTAGGGGTAACAAAAGAGTCCAGGAGTGAACCAATCAACAAATTCTTCAAGAAATCCCCGTCGGTTGAGTCTTCGAAGAATGCGGAGTCAACGTAACCTCCATAGATATCCTTTTTGTTGCTCGACATTATCTGCAAAATCACACAAGAAATCTCACAAGTTAGAACCAGTTAGTTTAAACAAGTTTAAAAGGAGCAAGTGCAATGTAAACAACTATTACCAGATATTAGAAGGGAGGATGAAATCTGTGAGTAATAGATGAAGAAGAGCGAAAGCGTGAGGATGAGATTTCAAGAGAGAGAGAGAGAGAGAGAGCGAAAAGATATGAAGAGTTTAAGTGAAGATTTATATGTTATGGAAGAGAGTGAATCGGAAGGTTTTGCATGGGGGAAAGAGAAATTATGAGGAGTTTAACTGTAGCGAATAACTCGGAGTACGTGTGCACAAAATGAATTTAATGCGCGTACCGGACGGTTTAAAATAGACGGTTAAACTTAGGAGAGAGAAGGGCTATAAATGGCAACAATAATATTGTAAAACATTAAAAGTTACCTTTCTGATTTATCACAAGGATTTGGGATAAATCTTTGACATGATTTGGGTAAGGCGGTGCACACACATGTCAGAGAGGTAGTGTGACCGATTGTACCTTTGATTTGACTTTTCTTACGTCATGTGTCAGAGAATCCTTATCCATTAAGGGAAGATCTACCGATGAGTTTAGAAATTTGAATATCGGCAAGACGTAAATTTGCAAGTTATGTTGATCGGCAAGATATTGTTGATCAGCATGTTGCTTTTGGTCGGTAATACCTCTTGATCGGCAATGTATTTCATACTTTGCTGATGATATCGGCAGACTAGCACAAGTAGCAAAGTTAGCACAGTTTTAACCAAAATAATCAATCATACCTAGTTCACCTCTGAGGAATTCAAATCTTTTCTGATCTAAGGGTTTAGTCAGTATGTCTGCTCTTTGGAAATCGGTATGAACTTTGAGCAGCACAACATTTCCCTTTTCTACATGTTCCTTCAGAAAGTGATACTTGATGTCTATGTGCTTGGTTTTGGAGTGCATGACCGGATTGTTTGATACTGAGATAGCAGATTGATTGTCACAGTAAATGGGACAAACTTGAGATGGAATTTTATAGTCAACCAGCTGCTGCTTCATCCAAAGGATCTGTGAATAGCAACTGCCGGCAGCTATGTATTCAGCTTCAGTAGTGGAAGTGGAAATTGATGCTTGCTTTTTACAGGACCAAGACACCAACCGATCACCTAGAAACTGGCATGTTCCACTTGTACTTTTTCTGGTCACCCTTCAAGCTGCAAAGTCTACATCTGAATAGCCTATTAGATTAAAAGATGAACCTCTAGCATACCATAATCCAAGGTTAACAGAACAACATAAATATTTAATAATGCGTTTTACAGCCTGCAGATGGGATTCCCTAGGGTCAGCTTGAAACCTGGCACATACACAAACAACAAACATGATATATGGTCTACTGGCAGTTAGATAGAGGAGTGAGCCAATCATACCTCAGTAGACAGTCATATTTACCTTCTTACCAGACTCATCCTTATCTAAATGAGTGTTAGTGCCCATCGGTTGCTTTGAGAGTGAGCATTGTCAAAGCCAAACGTCTTGATAAGTTATTTAGTGTACTTGGATTAACTGATGAATATTCCTTCTGTCGCGCCCCAGACCCGTGGTCCTACTTGGCCCCACGCTCAGGACACGAGTGGAAGACGTTATAAAACATTTTTGAAAAATTTTCCGAAATGTACTTTTATAAAGTTTAACAAAATCACACTTGAAGTTCAAAGACTTCATCTAACTTGAAACAAACTTTACAACCACTTTCACAACGAAAGTACTTAGCCCGAAGGCTTACAAACTTTTATCCAAATATACATATACCAACATTAACCAAAATAAGTGTGAAAATAAACAGTACGGGTACTCTACCCAAAAGGTTTTACATTTACATAATGTAACCTTAACAAAACAAGTCCCAACTCTTACCACTCTAACGTCCTCCCGTGCCAAGTGTCCTATCCCCTGGACCCGCCTTTATCTAAAACAGTAAACAAATAAAGGGTGAGAATAAATCTCAGTAAGCTACTAAAATGCAACTATGTTTCATGCTAAAATGATAATCATAAAGAATAGTATCATAGCAATCACATAGCACATAGTATGAGAGATAACATCAACTCATATACCACAATTAACACATAGGCCACACTCCGGTGGATACCAAGCCAAGGTTTACCCAATAACATAACTGTCTGAGAATACCATCTGAGAAAACCAACTGAGAAAACCATTTGAGCAGCATAAATAGCTGAAGCCGGGATTCCAAAAACCAAACCATAACCAATAGAACCAAAGTAACCAGAGAGGGAAATATGACACAAAGTCATAACCCAAATACTCACC
This sequence comes from Campanula takesimana, assembly GCA_026119855.1. Taxonomy (NCBI): domain Eukaryota; kingdom Viridiplantae; phylum Streptophyta; class Magnoliopsida; order Asterales; family Campanulaceae; genus Campanula; species Campanula takesimana. The sequence continues at coordinate 127,954 of JAOWBW010002010.1, forward strand.
AAAGGCAGCAATTCATCCCATCCAAGGCCAATCTGGACTGGGGAAACAGAGAAGGCACAGTGGACACCTTATAGTAAACTTGGCTTGTGTGCCACTATAATTCTCCCACCGCCTGACACGAGGTACCAATGGAAAACTTTATAGTGAACATACTTGTACCACTATAATTCTCCCATTGCCTGACTCCACAACAAGACCAGCTGGACTTTTCACAAGAAGCACAGTAATGAATACTTGCTAAACAACAACAACCGGGGCAATGATTCTAACATAATGAACCAAGCCAAACACATCAAAGATGCACATAAAGGATCACTCACAAAGAGTCTACAATAACATGATTCAAGGTCACAATACATTCTTGCACACACTTGAACACCCTTCTCATTAACCATGATAATACCCCAGGACACTCATATATTGGTCCTAGACAATACCCCAAAGATTAAACCAAAGTTAACATTCTATACCTTACCTCAACCAAACTATAAGATTCAGGGGAAAGTGTGCGGCCGCCCAAAACAGGGTGTGCGGTCGCACACATTCTGCTTTCTCAAGAACAAAATCTTTCAGATAAGTGTGCGGCCGCACGCCCCTTTTGGGCGGCCGCCCAACACACTCGACAGGCAAAACCCAAAATGATTTATACTCCTTCCGTTTCACCGTCCCAAAAGTACAACACTTATCGTTTATAACTTTACTAAGACTACAAAATTAGTCTCAAAACAACTTTAATACTACTTTGAACCCAACCAAACCAACATATTAAATACTCCCTTTGTCCCAAAATTACAAGTATAACAAATATTATCCAAATCACAAAATAACAATTACAAGTATCAGATATAGCATATATGACCATTTTAACATTTAAAGGGGAATTAGTAACTTACCTATTTCTGGAAAAAGTATCCCTGAAATAAGTTTTGTTCGGATAGAAATGACCTACTCGACGCCCTGATCATTTTTATATAATTAGTTTTTAAAACGGGTAAGTAAATAAAAAGAATTAAATCGAAATGGGTTGAACTTACCTTTTCTTTCTTAACCCTAGGAAACGTAGAGGAAGGTTGCAGAACAAATGTATACACAGAGAAAGAAAAAGAAGCAACTTGTTTATATAAGATTTTTACCCAAAATTACATTTTGGTCACTAGACTTTCAAATTTAACACTTAAGCCCCTTAACTTATTTTTTCACAAAGGACCCTAAAGTTTCAACTTAATCATTTAACTCCTTTAATCATTATTATTACTAACTAATTAAATAACACAAATAATCAAGTAAGATGTGCAAATCATAAAATATGATGCAACACATAAAATGCACACATAAGTCAAATAAAAATCCCCAAAAATATAAAATAAATAGGGACGGGTTTTGGGGTCGCTACACCTTCATTGGTTTGCTTGACTTGAAGTCCAAGAAAGTATGTTAGTTCACCCATCATGCTCATCTCGAACTTGCTCTACATTAGCTTCTCAAATCTCTTGTAAAGTGATTCATTAGTAGATCCAAAAATGATATCATCAACATATATTTGAACAAACAATGAATGACCTTTATGCTTGGAAACAAATAAAGTAGTATCGATTTTACCTCATGTGAAACCTAAGCCATCACTAAGTAAGAACTTAAAAAGGGTTTCATACCATGCCCTTGGAGCTTACTTTAGGCCATAGAGAGCTTTCTTCAATCGGTAGACATGATCAGGCTTCTTGGAGTCCTCAAAACTAGGTGGTTGTTCAACATAAACAAGTTCTTGGAGTTCTCCATTCAGGAAGGCATTTTTCACGTCCATTTTATATAACTTGAATTCTTTGAAGGCAGCATAGGCTAAGAAAAATCTTATAGCTTCCAATCTTGCAACAGGAGCAAATGTCTCGTCGTAGTCAATCCCTTCTTCTTATTGGTAGCCTTTAGCAACTAACCTTGCTTTGTTTCTAGTGATATTCCCAGCTTCATCCAACTTATTCCTGTAGACCCATTTTGTACCAATAACTTGTTGAGAAGTTGGTCTTGGCACAAGTTCCCATACTTTGCATCTTTTAAACTGATTCAGTTCCTCTCGCATGGCTTCAACCCAATCAGGATCAGCAAGAGCTTCTTCAGTCTTCTTTGGTTCTATGTTGGAAACCATAACAGATGAGAAGAGACTTTCATCAAATGCTTTGCTAAGGTTCCTTGTCTGTCTGGGACCAAAGACATCACCAATCACATTTTCTAATGGATGACCACAAACTGTTCTGACTTCTCTTGGCACATCATGTCTTACTGACTCTTGTTGAAATGATTCTAGAGGAGGATCATGGTCATCAGATGGTGGAAGAGAAGAAGAGTTTTGAGTGAGAGGTGGATGAATACTTGAAGGGTTAGGCCTTATAACAGAAATTGGTTGAGGGCTAGATCTGTCTTCATGATGATCAGCAGACTTTGCATCGGCAAATGGATTATGAAAGTTATCGGTATGATCATGTTATGCCGATGATGGGAAATACTGAGTATCTGCTGGTTCTTCTACTGAAATGACTGGATCAACAGCTGGTACTTGACCTGTAGGGTTAGAATTACTGGATTCACCTGTCTTATGAATAATAAAATCATTATTACTATTTGGAGCCTTGTTAGACTCTAGAAAATCAAATTCATCAAAGGTTACATGAACAGACTCAACAATTTTCAAAAGTTCTAATTGAAAACTCGAAAGGCCTTACTATGTTTGGCGTATCTAACAAAGATTCCTTCATCAGCTTTCTCATCAAATTTACCTCTGTGCTCCTTACCGTTGTAAAGCACGTAACATTTGCAGTCGAATATTTTGAAGAAGCCAATATTAGGAATTCTGCCTCTCCAGAGTTCATAAGGAGTCTTGTTATGGAATTTGTTGATGAGTGATCTGTTCTGAGTAAAGCAGGCAGTATTGATGGCTTCAGCCCAAAAGTATTTCGGCAGCCTGGCTTCAGCGATCATAGTATTACCAGCTTCTATAATAGTTCTGTTCTTCCTCTCAACGACACCATTTTGTTGTGGTGTACTGGCAGCTGAGAAGTTGTGGTCTATGCCATGATCATCACAGTACTGAGCAATACCATTAATCTTGAATTCAGTGCTGTTGTCTGATCTCATACTTATGATATCGCTTTCTTTCTGGATCTGTAGTAGTCTGAATAACTTTGTAGCAATAGCATATGTATCATCCTTGTGACTGAAAGTTTCTACCCAAGTGTATCTAGAGAAATCATCTACGACAACCAAGGTGTATCTCCTTCCCCCAATACTTGCTGTAGTTGTGGGGCCAAATAGATCTATATGTAGCAATTGGAGGCACTTAGACGTTGACATGCAGGGATTTCTACAGAAGGATGACTTATGTTGTTTTCCAAGCTGGCAGGCCTTGCATTTCTTTCCTTGATCAGCAGACACTTGAGGTAGAACGGTAACTAGATTTGAACCGGCAAGCTTAGATAGATACTTGAAGTTCAAGTGACTGAGTCTCTTGTGCCATAGCCATGAGTTCTCACTGATGTTCTTAGCTACAAAACAAACATTAGAAACACCAGTAATAGCACTTAAGTCTACTACATAAATGTTACCTTTACATTTGGCAGTGAGGAGAGTTTCATTGGAAGCAATGTCTTTCACATAGCAAGTGGAAGTAGTAAATACACATTTCATTCCTTTATCACAAAATTGTGATATTAATAGAAGGTTGTGTTTCAGACCATCCACTACAAAGACCTTCTGTACAGTAACTGCACCTCTTTTGATGGTACCAATACCGATGATTTTTCCTTTGGCATTATCACCGAAAACCACTGGGGGACCTGATGCTTCAATAATATCGGCAAGTAGATCGGCAAAACCTGTCATGTGCCTTGAACAGCCACTATCTAGAATCTATAAATCCTTGCTTACACCAGTTGAGGCCATGAAGCATTCCTGAAATAAAACAGTATGCTTATGGTCCCCCTTATTCTTGGGTCCGAGGGCTAGTTCCTCTTTGGCAACCATATCTGGCCACCATTGGAGGATGAAACCTCAGTGGGTCCAGATAGGTGCTTTAAGAGGCATTCATGATCCTTGTGATCATAATCAGAACAATTAGAACATCTCACTTGACTAATAGACTGTGGAGTCGGTAGAACATCATTCTGTTTAGTCAGTGCATCGGTAGAACTAGAGGATTGAGCAGGCACAAACTTGGTACGTTTGAAGTTGCTAGTGTTGCCTTTCTTTCCTTTCTGTTTACCTTTGGCAGTTACCTTTTTAGGTACTTGTCCATCGGCAGCAGAAGTAGTTAGACCGGCAGCACTTGCTCTACTGATGTATTCACCAAGAATACCGTTATCGGCGGACTCAGTATCAGCAACCTTAACTTGACTTTGTTTGTGCTTATATTTCCTTTTGTTCTGGTTCTTAGGATACTTCATAGCCACATCACTGTATACTGTCTTGGCATCCACATGCACTGAGTTAACAGACCTATACTCAACTTTCTCATCCTTTTTCTCGGTCGCACAAGTTTTAGTAGAGCTACTGCTGCTGGAATTAAAACCTAACCCAGATTGGTCCTTATATGACATTTGGATCGATAGGATTGTTTCAACAGCAGCTCTAGATTTTGTGTAAGAATCAATGTTACTTGAAAGATGATTATTTCTTAACACAAGATCTTCGATCTGAGCTATCAATACTGCTACTTGGCATTTAAGATCCAGGTTTTCTTTCTTTAGAGAAAAAAACTCAAACTCATGTCCTTTGAGAACTTTAAGTTCAGACACAAGCAAGTCATTTTCTGCATCCTTTTGAAGTCTTTAAACCTTTTGTAGTTCCTAGCGAAGGCGGCAAATTCGTCTTCTTCCATAGGTTGTTCTGAGGTTGTTTCTGGGGTTTTGGAACTGCAGGGAGTTTAATGGGGATCTATAGGAGGGAATGTATTTGAAGGGAAGGATACCTGTGACTGAGCTGATAGAGACAAGTTTTTGAAATTTTTATCGAGAACGTTAAGTTTTTGCAGTTCTCTCTCATACAAGAATAGACTGGATACAAGATTCTGAATAGAAGTCTTGTTTAAGTCTCTAACCTCTCTAACAGCAGTGACCTTGGTATGATACTCATTTCCCAAAGAACTTAGAAAACGAATATTTAGGTCGTTCATGGTATAAATCTTACCTAATGAAGCACATAAGTTACTTACCTCACAGAATATGTCGTAGGTACTCCTTAGTGATTCACCATCTTGTTTCTTGAAGGATTCAAACTCAGCAATGCAATCGTAGAGTCTGTTGTCCTTCACCTGCTCATCACCTTCAAAGTATGCAAGGAGTTTGTTCTAGCATTCTTGAGCCGTGGAGCACAAGTCAATGAGTTTATATTGCTTATCATCCAAACCACAAGAGATAATGTGGCATGATTTTCCATCTAGGGCAGCTGAAAGTTTGTCATCCTCGGTCCATTCCTCTCTGGGTTTTTTAACCAGAGTTTCCCCAATCTGAACATGGGTTTCTTGTTCAGTGTCACGATCAGCATGTTGTGTCAGCAGAGTGGAGGGAATAGGTCTATAGGTGGTTGAGACTTTTAAGGGAATGATTGGACCACCTTCTATGACCTTCATCAATCGATCATCGATTGAGTTCATATACTTTATCATACGAGATTTCCAGAAACCAAACTCGTTGACATTCAACAACGGGATGGAAGTGATGTTGAATGACTGCATGATTTTTCCTGCCATGGTATCGGCAAACAAGCTGCAAAGCTTGGAAATTTCTTTCAAAATTCCAAGCTCTGATACCAATTGTTAGGCCCAATTGGTAGGAAAATAGGCTAGAGGGGGGAGGGTGAATAGCCTAATTAAAAAAAATTCGAAGAAGCACTTTATAAATGCAAAGTCACTTATCAGTTTGCAAACTATTATCAGTAAGCGCAGCGGAGAAGATATGACTTACTTTTACTCATACAAAATCAGTATGAAAAGGTTTTGAGAGCTTGGTTTAAACACAACGTAGTTTCTAAAAGTTCAATGCAGTTTCAAGAGATTGATCAAAAGAAATACAATGAATCAGTAAGAACAAGTACGATCTGCCGGTGATAAAGTTCCAACCGGCAAAGACAAAGTACGTAACAGGGGACACAATGATTTGGAGAGGTTCACAGTGTAAATACAGCTACATCCTCTACCAAGTTTGGTCAGAACTTGGATTTAGGTTAAGAGCACTATTAGATATCCCTAGTCTATTACAAGTGCGGCTTTGCCGGATACAAAGACTAAATTCTAGAGATCATTAAAGAATCGTGATACAAATACTGACCAAATGTTTTTGAGCGGAAAGTCCAAAAGAACTTATCTCACTCAGGTGGGTGTGTGATTAACTCAAGAAACGTATTCCTTAAAATATTCTAGTTCGGGAATACTGACAATGTTGATGAGTTTGTGCACAAGTGTATGTCCTAATAAATGTCTAATGATTTCTGGGACACGGAATGTTTGAGCTTCAATGAATGCTCTAAACAATCAACTCTCTTCAATGCACTATTTTCACCAACCTTCTTCAATGCTATAAGTCCTCTATTTATAAGAGGAGTTAATGACTTGAGTCTTGTAGAAGAAGGCTTGTAATTTGAATTTCCAGCAGGGTAGTTGAGGAGCATTAAATGCGGTATATTTTGCATTAATGGTGGGGATTTGAAGTACACGCATGCTTGGAAAAGTTTGATGGGTAAAGACCCCTTTGTCTCAACCGGTTACCTACAAAAAGCAAGTAGAGACAGAGTAGAGCTAAAAATATCTATGTGTCAGACGGCGCAGTAATCATGACAGAGCAGATAAACTACTTTCAGATAAGACAGTACAAAAAGGACAAAGACAATAGGTAAAGTTGACTTTAAGGTAGAACGATGACACCTGACTACCAGTAAAGTCCAGACTGTCCTTGCTGATTGTTATGTCGTCGGCAACTTTTTTTGTGAACTGAGTAGTAAGTTGATCGGCAACTTGGGTTCTGATCTGCTGATTTGATTACTGTTGTCCTCTGGCTGGTTTGCCTTGTATGAAAAGTTTTTGTACACCTGTTCTGGTCACAAAGAATCCTAAGGGTACCTTGGAAAGGTTCTAATAAAATTGGGGGATCCTAAGTGTTGAACATGATTGGGATTAAGCAATTCTAGGACCTATACATATATATGAACAACAACCCTCCTAACGACGAAGAAACTCCCCGTATGTCATAAATCTAACCTATGTCTTGCAGGAGTACTTGCTAATTTGTTTTATTCTCTACTCTGCTCATGTTTGGTTTATGAGTGAACTATGATGGCCTGAGTTCCTCCACAAGAGGGAAACATAGGCAGCTACTTGGCCCGGCCATTGCTTGTTTTGTTTTATCTTAAAAAAAATCTCTCTATTTTACTTTGACACCTAGATCTTGACTCTCACACACGTGCACACATGTAGAATAATTACACTACATACCCCTTAAACCCGGGTCCCAATCGGAGGACGGATGACGGTCAGCACCCCTATTCTAACGAATGGCCCTTGCCGGTCTCTCCAAAGATGGTGTACCCATCCCGTTACACGCTCCTAGAGTGTGTTCATAGGGAGCCTTAGCCGTAAGCCTGCATCAACCTCATGCATACATACTAGTCAATAGGACACTCCTCGAGACCGGTCGGTTCGATTCTTAGGTTTGTTTTAATCATTACCTAAGATAACGCATTTTCTACAATCTATAATCCTCCCTTCATGAATTCTTGACGAATGTCAGACAAAGGATACGATGGTGAGATGAGAATTTTTCTATGAGGATTCGAGTCTAGTCTCTCTCACCGTCAAAACCCTGCGTTTGGAAATGTCCCTTTCGGTTGTCCCTTACAAGAACTCATAAGGTCTGATTGCATTAAGGGTGTTATTTAACAAAGTGCAAAACAATTACGGAATCACTTAGGTTTGGCTAATTTGAATGGTGGATTCCGATGAGAATATGGGACCTTTGCCCGAATTGTCCGTTTGGGAGATTGCAATACAGGTGAAAAACAAGGGGCTCATATTCTAGGGTGACAGAATCCACTGTTCCAGGACAAACTAGATAGTAACCCTCAAAATGGATTGAATTCCGTCCGACCAATAGGATTTAAAATCTGCAATCTGACTGGCAGGCTGGATGCCTCGTACGAGACATCCTCTTTTTCTATGCTTCAGCCCGTGTTTGGTAAACCTAATCTCATAAAACCGACTTGTTGGGACCCCAGCCTGGATTTGACACAATCTCTGAACTCTAGGTCCGTCCGATCAGCAAGGTAGCTCCATACTCCCGACACAATTGCTTCGGTAGTTTACATACGTGATCCCGCGACCAAGAGACTAAAAAAGGTTGCAGTAATGGCTGGTACCCCCATCACTGATTTGGAAACCGCTAAGGTCGTCATTGCACGACTTGAGCTGCAAATGAAAGAGCAAGCTGAGGTCGCCGCCCGTGAGAGTGATCGTCATGCCCAAGACATAAACTCTGTCCTACAAGAGCTCCAAGAACTCAAAAGGGGTCGTAAGAAACCAAAACCCCCCTCTAAAGACGGGGAATCTCATACTAAGAAAAGGAAAAAAAAAATGATGACTCCGATTCCAACTCAAACACATCCGACTCTTCCTCCTCCTCCGATGACGAGGCACATGATAAAAAGAAGAAATCTAGTGATGACACCAACATCATCAACTCCGCCACTGCCGAGTTCCTCGAAAAGAGGTTTGCACACCTTGGTCTAGCAAAGGGCTCCATTGTTCCATTCGACCCCATTGCACTCTGCAAGTCAATCACTAAGCTCCCGCAAAAATTCCGCACTCCCGACATCGCCAAGTTCAATGGCACCACTTGCCCCCATGTACATGTTGAGACCTACACTTGGGCCATGCTCCCAATGAAGGTGGATGACACTGTCCTAGCCCAAAGCTTTCCCAAACTCTAAAGTGGGGGCGGCAAGGGATTGGTACATGTCTCTCCCCTTAGCCACAAGGACTGATTGGGCTACTACATGTGAAGTCTTTCAAAGGCGCTTTGAGGACAATACTACCTACTGTCCAACTAAAGAGACCTTGATAAAACCAACAAGGCACTAATGAAACTTTTGGTGACTTTGTTAAGAGATGGAGAGCCAAGCTCACCGAGATTGTTGATAGGCCAACTACGGAAGACCAAATGTACATCTTCCTCAAGTCGCTTCGTAATAAATATGAAGACCGTCTCTCCGGTACCTTCTTCCCATTCTTCTCCGAGATCCCTAAGGCCGGCCTTCGACTAGATGATATCTTAAAGAGTAGGAAAGAGGCTAGGAAGGATAGTAGTTACCATTACACTAAAAAAGACTCTACTAGCAAAGACACATCTGTCAATGCTATTTCTTTAAATAACCAAGGGAGGAGCAACTATTCCTCCGTCCCTCCGCCCAATAAAGAAAAGAAGAAAGAGAGAGTCTACAACAAATTAGAAGGTATCACTCAAGGAGAACTCTTTGACATACTCTTAGAAGCCGGCAAGGTCGCACCAAGGAAATCTCCTACTACTCCAAGGGAACTCCCCCGAATCATGCTCATCACCTCTACTGCAAGTTCCACCAGTTTAGTGGTCACAACACCAATACTTGCAACCACCTCAAAGATGTATTTCAAGATCTCATAGACTCCAAACAGTTAGGGGTTCCTAATGTAGTGGCAAACCCTCTCCCAACTGCGGGAGGAGGGATCAATGTAATAGAGATAGCTAGTGAGAAAGAGGAGACTACTTGCCTAGTTCCAAATGTGGGCGAGAGCACTCCAAAATTTAATAATGAAATTTCCTTGTTACATGTTGTCTTGGGATCAAACACTAAGTAAGAACAATGATAACTTCGCACGCAAAAGGGAAAACTTGCCATATTTCATGTTCCCTGAACCATAGATTGACCATAGGGGGAAGCGGCAACCGGGCTTTGAAATATTCAGTGACTGTGATCCGTACTCACTTGAAACAGAGCCGATGCAATTCTCGTGGCTACCTCGAGAATTAGGGGGTACCAAGGCCGAAGCATACAGTGAGTGGGACTTTGTGTTGGGAGAAGACCTACTGCGCCAATTTCTCAACCTTTGCAAGATAGAGGACACTCAGATCAATTCCATAGACTAGAGGGACGCTCCGGAACAAGACTACACCAAGCTCATCGAGAAAAGTGACGAGCCTATCCAGAGCTAGTACACAACTGGGGGACCCATAGCGAGCGTAGACTTCCTAATCAAGGAGTTAGGATGCACTCCCCATCCCTATAGGGAAAGAAAATTTGTAACCCTCACTTTAGAATCAGATACTGCTACCGATGAGCTCACCCAAGAGGACTTGGATGTCATCGCGGAACGTGTATTCCCCTACTTTCTTAATGAAAAAATAGATCTTTTTGAGTATCCTGAGATTGCTAGCGTCATGAATGACGAATTAACTAATAACTCTAACGAATTAGATAATAATGAGTCATACGATGAGATAGATCAAGAAAAAAAAGAAATTTTAAAAGAAATTAATAAGCAAGTAGGTCATCATGGTGGAAATGGTCCTATTGATGCCGAAGAAATGCAAACAGTTAATCTGGGGACGGATGATGATCCAAAAGAGACCAAGATTGGCAGTTTCTTCAAGGGGCAAGACCGACAAGCCCTCATAGCGCTTCTCCGGGAATTCGTAGATGTGTTCTCTTGGTCCTACAAAGATATGCCTGGGCTATCCAATTCGATTGTTGAGCATAAGATACCGCTGCTTCCAGATTCAAAGCCAGTCAAGCAGAAACTCTACAGAATTAAACCCGAGTGGTCGGTACAAGTCAAACAAGAGATAGAGAAACTCCTGAGTGTCGGGTTCATCAAAGTAATAGAGTATCCAACCTGGTTGGCTAATACTGTGTAAGTGTCCAAAGCGAATGGAAAGTTTGTGTCTGTGTTGATTTCCGTGATCTCAACAAGGCATCTCCGAAAGATGACTTTCATGTCCCCAACATAGACATGCTTGTTGACAATACAGTAAAGTATGAAGTCCGCTCATTTATAGAAGGATTCGCTAGGTACAATCAAATCCTCATGGCCGAGGAGGATCAACATAAATTCCGTTTACCACACCATGGGGGACATTCTGTTATACAGTCATGCCGTTCGGGCTCAAGAATGCCGAGCCACCTACCATAGAGCTATAACTGCACTGTTCTATGACATATACACAAAGGATGGAAGTGTACATTGATGATGTGATCATACACTCCAAAGGCTCTAATGGGCAGAACTTCGTCGACCTCAGAAATTTCTTCGAACGACTAAGACACCACAAGATGAGACTTAATCTGGCCAAATGCACATTTGGGGTAGTGAAAGGAAAATTCCTTGGGTACATGGTCACCGAGCGTGGTATAGAGCAGCACCCCGCCAAAATTAAGGCCATCATTGACATGCCTCCACCTATGATGTAGATAAGAGTATAAGGGATTCATGGGTCACCTTCAGTACTTAGTCGTTTCATTAATCAACTCACGACGATGTGCGACCCATCTTCAAACTCCTCAGAGAATGCATCCCTAGATTGGACCGAAGAGTGCCAAGAGGCCTTCGAAAAGGTCAAAGAATACTTGGTCAACCCTCCTGTATTGGTCCCACCATATAAAGAGAAGTCGTTGACCTTGTACCTTATAGTCAATGACACTGTACTAGGGGATATGCTAGCACAAGAGCAACCCGACTCGAAGAAAGAGAATGCCATATACTTTGTCAGCCGTCGTTTTCAAGGGGCTGAATTGAAATACTCTGTATTAGAAAAGTCCTGTGCCGCACTGGCATGGGTGGCTGAGAGACTCAAACCGTATATGGAAGCGTTTTTTGTACAACTGATTGCCCGAATGGACCCAATGAAGTATATCTTCAAGAAATCACATGTCTCCTCCAGGATAGCTAAGTGGTACTTTATGCTCGCAGGTTATGATATCACTTACATCACACAGAAATCCATGAGAGGAAGAGTCTTCGCGGATCATTTAGCTGAATTTCCATGTGATGAAGCGAAGGGGGAAGACCCGCGATTACCTGATGAGGACATCATGGCAATAGCAGAAAATAAGTGGCAATTATTTTTCGATGGCGCAGCCAATTAAGGGGATATGGTATTGGCACGCTACTAGTAGATCCCTCAGATTTCTACACTCCACTCACAATCCGCCTTGACTTTAAGGCCACTAACAACGTCGTCAAGTATGAAGCTTGCATAGCAGGGCTTGAAGCAGCTTTAGAAAGAAATGTGACCGAATTAGAGGTGTACGGAGATTCACAACTCATAATATACCAGTCACTCAAAAGGTGGAAGATACAAGATCCTACACTTCAGAAATATAACGACTATCTCCAAGACTTGGTCAAACAGTTCAAAGAAGTCACCTTCTGCTACCTTCCTAGAGATAAGAAGAGTTTAGCAGACTCGCTATCCATGCAAGCATCGCTTGTGGAGATTCCCGAATGGACTGAGGTCAAAACCTTCAAAGTCGCGAGACGAACGACTCATGTTTATCACTCGATCATAGACTTGCATGACCGCAAAGAGCCATGTGACTCTGTTTCCGTAAATACCTTGGATAATAAACTGTGGTACTACGACGTATGGATTTTCCTCCTAGACGGAACATTCCCATTAGACACATCACCTAAAGCAAAGATAGATCTCAAACGGCTCGCTGCCCAATTCATGATTATAGGTGATCGCCTCTATAAGAAACATCACAAACAGTGTCTACTATGTGCCAATGCACACGAGGCCTTAGAAGTCATGGACCAAGTCCATCAAGGAGTTTGTGGAACCCACATGAATGGCAACATGCTAGCAAAGAAAATTATCCGACTAGGGTATTATTGGGCTACAATGGAAGCCGACTACACCAACATGGTTAGGAAATGCCACAAGTGTTAGATACATGCTACCTTGCAGCACGTACCACCATCCGTGTTATACCCCATGACATCCTATAGATACCCCGGGAAAACACGACTTGGCTAGAGTAGTGAATTATCCTAGGATGTCTAATTGTGTTTTTAGAGTCGCCACCCACGTTTTTTAGGAACGTAAGAAAACCTAATGTTTATGAGCCTAAGTTTGATTTACGAAAACAGATATTCTTTAGGATGAAGGGTTCGGGGGTTAGGTTACGAAATGGGAAGTACTTAAACACCCGTTTCGCCCGAGCAATATCGGTCTTGTTTGTCCATAATCTACTTTAAAGATAAATGTGTTCTTCCTATTTGAATAATGATAAAAAAAAAAAAAGGGTTTTATTGTTTAGAGTGTAGTGGAGATAACTCCTAGGCCAATTAAATGTAATGAAAGAGCTATTGGTGTCATGTCCAAGTGGTTTTGGGTGATTGCACATTGATTGAAAAAAGAAGAAGAAGAAGAGAAGAGAAGAAGAAGAAGAAGAAGAAGAAGAAGAAGAAGAAGAAGAAGAAGAAGACTATTAAGACATAAAGTAGAAGAGAATTGTACCTATAGTATCATCAAAGACAACTTTTTGAGAAGGAATATAATACTTGTGAAAGAATGTGATGCCAAAGCTTAATGAAAGATCTTGGAATTCAAGGTGCAAGGTCCCCCTCCAATGATGGTTGGAGGGGTTTAATAGTTGAAATGTGTGTTTTTTTGGAGTCAAACGAGTCTCCAAGAAATCTTTCCCGGCAAATCATGTATAATGAGCAAGGAGAGATTCTTGGGCAGAATCAGTAACTGACACACCCCAGAAGCGCGCGCATCCCACCTAGGCGGCGGAAGGCGTACGCGTTTTGGCCTCTCAGGGGGAAGGAGGCGCGCGACTCTGAAAGGCAAATTTTGACAGAATGGACTAGAAAGTTAGAACTGTTATTCAGTTTAGTCCCTGGACTTAATGGAGCCTGTCTGGAACTTAACCAAAGTAACAGAAACTAACAGAAAAACACTTAAAGAGGGAAAACATAAAATCAAGTGTGCAATCGGGGTGAGCGAGTCCAAGGTGGGGTGTCTACAGAGCCCCTTGGTAGCATAGATTGCAAAGCAAACGCGCCGACGAAAGAAAGACATCGCCTAGGACATCACCAAGAAAAGAAAAACTCGATAAAAGCAGGATTTTTGAAATTGCAAGGGATAGAGGTGCGCTCCCTGTGTGAGCGGCTTGGTTGATATAAGGTTTAGTGGCATGAAGCGGCCCACCGTGGCCGACAGCGGACCTGGGGGTCCGTTTGCTGGAAGCGGGACCTGTTTGCTGGTGGCGAGATCCGTTTGCTGGAAGCGGATCCGTTTGCTGGTAGCGAATCCGTTTGCTGGAAGCGGGACCTGTTTGCTGGTGACGAGATTCGTTTGCTGGAAGCGGGATCCAGAGGGACCGTTTGTTTGAATGCGGGACCCGGATGACCGTTTGCTCGAATAGCGGTACTGAGGGACCGTCTGCTTGAATACGGGTGCCGAGGGACCGTCTGCTTGAATGCAGGACCCAAAGGACCGTCTGCTTGAAATAGCGGGTACTGAGGACCGTCTGCTTGAATACGGGACCCAAAGGACTGTCTGCTGGAATAGCGGGTACCGAGGGACTGTCTGCTTGAATGCGGGACCTAGAGGACCGTCTGCTGGAATGGATGTAGATTTTTCTTGATGAGGAGGTGGTGATTTTGTTACTACACATAGGACCAACGTTGTTTGCCGTGAGTCGCATTTTGATGTTGACTGTTTGACTTTGGCTTTTTGTGGGTGCGCGCATAGTTGACTGCGGAGTGCTTTCTGCTGGGGATGAATTGTAAAAACTTATCTTTGAGAATTAAAGAAGGACACCCTAACTTTCTTTTTTTTTAGTGAGAATTCCTGTCCTACTTTTCAATTTTAGACATGCCTTAAGGGCGGACCAAATCAACGTGTGCCCTACTGGGTGCTTAAGGGCGGATGTTTTGAGTGTTGCCTTGCTGTTGTCATTTTGAACTTGTTGCAGGTTGAAGGCATTTTGAAGTGCCTGGGTTGCCAAGGGCCGTTTCTAAAGCACTTCTGACCTGGGACGCGGGCGCTTCCTCTCTTAGCGATGGGACGCGCGCGCCGCTCGTACTAGTGTTGGGGGGGGCGCGCCTCTGGGAGGAGAAATTCGGGGCCTGACATTTGCTGGCCAAAAGATCCCCCAACAGCTATAATATCAGCTTCTGGTCGACAATTTGATTCTGACAGCTCTCTTTTGACATTTTTTGGACAACATTTCATTGCTCAATTTTGCTTGTAATCTTCTTTCCCATGACCTTTAACCTTTTTAGTCTTGATGCCGAGGTTGCTAGTAATTACGAGAAGGATTTATCGACCTTCATGTATTCTTTCAAGACTCATCCCAAAAATACTTTTATCAAAGATTTCGGGTTTCGAATTCTTTTTACTTTGCGGACATTGAAGCCAGATTGGATTTGTTGAAGGCCACTGCACCTTTTAGGATTGTGATAGCCATACTTTCAACTTTTCGGCTAATGAAATGGTGCCGACTGTCGATGATTTTGGGGTCATTCTTGGTATGCCTTTGGTCGGTCGGATTGCCGTCCGTAAGTATCACCGCGGTGTTGTTGACTCTTGGGTTGACCTTCTGAATCTCCTGTTTGGAGAGGTGAAGAAGATGATGCACGGGACCGTTGTTGACATAACTGAGCTTCCGATGTTTTTCAGCTTGCATTCGAAGATGTCACGGTTCAGTCTTTTAAGAGAAATGCCATGGCTGTCTGTCTTTTCAGTGAGGTTCTGTTTGTCGCTCCTCTGGGTACTGCGGATGCGTGTTGGCTGAGATTGTGTTTCAGGCGAAGGAGCAACAATTCAGTATAGTCCCTCTTATAGTGGGGGAAGCTTTGCATGGTCTGGACGAATTGCATCGTACGGGCGGATGCGACGAGGAAGCCCTTGCTTTTGACCATATGGCTTCGAGAGCATTTCAGGCTTTATGCGTCGGATTGGTGACCTTTCTCCTTTTGTTGTGTCGTATTGACGTATGGCAGCCCCACAATGCTAGAGGTAG
>JAOWBW010002011.1:0-55728 GCA_026119855.1 Campanula takesimana
GTGAGTCATTCAACAAATATATACAAAGTCAATACTAGGGGCTACTTCCCTAGCCAAGTCAATGTCACTCATCATTAGTGACACAAGGTCCTCACCGCAAAATCACATGTCAATGCACACTTCCACATCAATTGAGTAAAAAAAAATGAAGACGCAAAGGAGATGCCCACTAGATTGAAAACCCGAAAGGGCGGTCTAGGCAAAAAACAGGGTGCTTCATAAAAAAAAATGAGAGAGTGAGAGAGAGAAGGGAAAGAGAAATAGAGATCCCCGGCTCTAATGAAGACACAAGTTCAACATTGAATTTCCTCAGCAGCCAATTCCCCACCGAGTCCACTTTGGAATGGCAAAAGGCTCGACAAGATGTAGCACAATCAAAGGTTGTTTTGGGATATTGTTCTCCAGCAGTGTGCCATTTTTGGGTTCATGTAAAAGAAGGCCCGAGGTTGCACAAGTAATCCTCAGCAATCCAATTAGTTTGGATCACAAATGGCCACAACATGTGACTCAATTTTCGATCTTCTACATGTATGTATGCCGAGAATTGGCGTAACTCTTGCCATGTCCTCTTTTGATTGTTCCCCCAGACGAGGACGAGTCTCTTTCTTTTCTCGACAAATGATGATGCCCTAGGGGCTATGTGACTCAAGAACGAGAGCTTCTTTTGCTTCATTTGATAGTTAATGAGCCCTAGGGGCTACGCTCAAGAAAGATGTGTGAGACTATCCTCAAAGTCTCTCAAAAGGAATGTCGAGAAGCACCTTCTTGTCATGTATGCTCATACTTGTTCCCCCGATCAAGGATAGGCCCTTCTTGTTCCACTCCTAATCAATGTGTCACTCTAGGGGGTACGATCAAGTTTTAAAGGCTCCCTCGGCAAGAAGAAATTCACTTCAGTGTCCCCGGCGGAGTCATGTGCAACATTGGAAGCTTCCTCAATTTGGCACCGAAGGTCTCAAGGGGCTTCACAATCTACAATCTTTTGGGCTACGGCATTACAGTGATACAAGCAAAGGGCAATATTGGGGCTTCGCAACTGACAGTCTTTTAGGACAACAATGCTCAAGCAATACAATGTGGAGAAGTCTTATATGAAAGGGATCAAGCTTCAAGGGTCTCCCAACACCTCAAGTCAAAGGTCTCTTGGTTTTAAATGAAGGCTCCGATGTTATGAATGAATTTGATGATTTTTGTTAGAACTTACAACGAGATCATGAAGGAAGTCATAGAGAAAAGGAAAAGGATTCAAGGAAATGCCAATATGATAACTCGACCAGAGTTACAGCCAATCCCAATGTTTCTACAAATACTGCACCCCCTTCTCCAAGATCAAAAGCACAGGCTGCACCCGAAGATCCGTTATTATTTCAACTCAAGAAGACTCAAGCAAACATACCGTTTGAGATTTTATCACGCCAAGGCCTTAACTTCCACAACAACATCACCATCTCCCATGACTTTGAATAAGGGCTCCAATGTTATGAATTAATTTGATGATTTTTGTTAGAACTTTCAGCGAGATTATGAAGGAAGTCTTAGACAAAAGGAAAAAGATTCAATATGCTAAACTCACGTGACTGGGTTATAGCGGGAAATGCCTCGGCCAATCCCAATGTTTCTGCAAGTACTGCACCCCCTTCTCCAAGATCAAAAGCACAGGCTACATCCGAAGATCCGTTATTAGTTCAACTCAAAAATACTCAAGCAAACGTATCGTTTGAGACTTTATCATGTCAAAACCCTATCATCCGCAACAACATCACCATCTCCCACGAGACATTTCCCGAAGATTCTACTGCATTTTAAACATGGACCCTCCGCCACTTGGGTACCAACCAAAAAAAAAAACGGCCATTCATCTCCAAACAAGAAGAAGATCACTTTCATGAGTTCTACCCAATGGTGCATCTGCTCTCAATACAATACCAAGATAAGTTGGAGCTTCACACCGAAAGGTCTTCACATCCCGCCATCTAGAAGCTCGCAAACAACAAGCCCACGACACTTGGGGCTTAGTAATCGCTCGAAGATTGGTATCAATGAACTTCTCTTGGAGCTTGCTCACGTTAACAGCAAAAGGCGATTTATTTGAAAAGGTCAAGAGTCGATTCATCTTGGGGCTATGCAAGTCTCTCATAGTTTGGCATCAAAGGCATTCTAGGCGCTTTACAATCAACAACCCCTTATCTAGGCATCGAATGTCTTTTGGAGCCCCATAACTGACACATCTCTTGGGGCTAGAAATCACTTTTCGTTGGACACAACGGCAACGACGACATAATTCAAGCAAGGCAATCCGGACTTTGATTGAACATGACTTGATCTTGGGTTGGCTTTACAAACACACAATGGTTAAAATGGTTCACCCACGAACTAAAAAAAAATCTTCTCACGTGTGTGCATATTCTTTTCTTTCCAATTAAAATAAAAAAAAATTATTTTCTTGTTTCTTTTCTTGCGCAAATTATGTGTTTCCTTTTTGCTTTGCTCCTAGCATTCTCCCCCAGCATTCTCCATCATACTTGAACTACGCTGGTCTGATTCTCTTAAAGGGATACATAGGCAGCCTTTTGGCACGACCAACCCATCACCCAGAATACCATCTCACCAACACTCTATCAAAGGCAAAAAAACAATTCATCATCACACAACATCATCATTCTCCATCCAAATCATGGACAATTCTTCATCAAAAGCATCAAGGCATCCACCACCACAAGCACTAATCCATCAACAACGACAACGGTAAGTGAAGGTATGAATACATCTGAGGCTTTCCTCAAAATCACACCGCACACAAAAATCACTTTCTCCATTCTTACAAAAATTTCTCTCTCATGCAAAAACTGCCTTCAAATCACATCACACCACAAGCACAATTTCTCTCATAAATGCCATTTCACATCTCATACATGTCACAAGCACATATACCTTCAAAGCACACACACTTAACCATGTAACAACCACAAGGTCAACAGTACTGCAACTCAACAAGCACTTCATTCCCCGGCAGAAAGTGATCCGCCGTCAACTACGCCTGCATCCCACAGAGTCAAACAATTACAGTTCAATGACAACAACTCGGTCCATGGTGAGCAGCAAAATCACCACCTTTCCATCAAGCAACACAACAATAACACATATAGGCAGACAGAGCCTCGGTTCCCGGCATCCGTAAACAGATCCCGCATCAGCAAACGGATCCCACATCAGCAAACGGATCCCGCATCAGCAAACGGATCCCGCATCAGCAAACGGATCCCGCTTCAGATCAACAACGGATCCCACTTCAGCTAACGGATCCCGCGCATCAGCAAACGGATCCCGCTTCAGCAAATGGATCCCGCATTATCAAACGGATCCCGCTTCAGCAAACAGATCCCACTTCAGCAAAACGGATCCCGCCATATCCTTTCTATATCAATAAATCCGCTCACACAGGGAGCGTACCACCTATCCTTCGTAAATTTCAAATTCATGTTTTATCGAGTCTTTGTTTCTTTTGTCGATGTCCTCGGTGGTTGTCTTTCTTCTTCGTCGACGCGTTTTGCTTCGCAATCCACGTCACCGAGGGGCTCTGTAGACACCCCGCTCATGACCTCTCATGTCCCGATGTTATCTGCACGTTCTTTGTCTTCCTCTTTACTTTTCATTAAGTGTTTGTTACTTTTCATTACTTTCGTTAACATTTCCGTTAAGTTCTTGACTTATTCCGCTAGTCTTGGATTAGACTAAGTGATAAAGTCAACCTTGAGTCCTTTGTTTCATTTGTTTTTGTTGACTTTCGTGGTGTTCGTAAGTTTCTTACTGATTTCGTTAGTTTTGGGATAACCTGCATAACGGAGTTAACTTTTTGGGCCAAATATGGATTTCCTGAAGGTGGGGACGTGCGCGCCTTTGCCCTCCTTTGTGGGAGGCGTGCGCCTCCCCATAGGGGGGGTGAGAGGAGCACGCCTCTCCCCCTCCAGAATCCCATTATTTGCCAAATTTTCCTCCTTTCTGATTTGGTAAACCCCCAAGGCCATTATGCCTTTGCTTGATCCGGGGAATAACCATCTTTATGACCAAAACACTCTTCTTATCACCTACAAATACCTCTCTCATTCCACCATGGAAAAGGAAAAGAATTCTTGAGTCAAAAACACTCTAAAACACACAAAAGTCCATTTTCAAAGGTAGTCATTATACACAAAGTTGGTCCTTCCTCTTGCAAGCACAACGTACAATGTCCATCTTCTTTCTTCTTCTAATTCATTGTTTTTATCTTATATTCTCTTCTTTATGACTTCTTAAAGCAAAAAAACTTTTAAATTACTTCTTCATCTCTAATGTGTATGCAATATCTCCATAAAAAGGGATACAAACCAAAAGGCCACTTCACTATTGAAGTTTGGTCAAGGTTACATCCCAACATTTTAATTCCACTTTAATTTACATCTCATTTTCTTAATGTAATTATCTAGCAATAATTCGACATGTCAATCTTTAGCATAAATCAATAAAATAAACAATATATCCTTTATTTTTCCTCTATAAATTTCCCTTTCTTTTTTCATGTAATTGTTAGCACATTTCTCTTCATTATTTTAAATTGAAGGACATTTAGCATTAGAACACCAAAAGTAGCAAGACCCGCGCACGCGTAGCGGGGCGGAGGGGTGTTTAAGTACTTCCCACTCGTCACCTAACCCCCGAACCCTATCTTCCCAAATCTCTGGTTTTCGTACATAAAAAATGGGCTTTTCCTAGGTTTTCTCGCGTTCCTCTAAAACACAATTAGACATCCTAGGATAATTCACCGCTCTAGCCAAGTTGTGCTTTCCCGGGGTATCTACACTTTGTTCTTCCTCATGTGATGCCGCATCCAAAGCCTAAGGTTGCCTTCAAAGCACTCTGATCAAATGTGTGGACAATTTTAGTGGCTTCCCCATAAGAAAAGACTCCATGGAAAGAGAACTTTTGAAATAGGGAGAAGAACTGTTCCTGTGGGCTCCAAGACAAGGCACTTAAGAAGATGGCCAGACCTGGAACAAAATTCAATGCAAAAGGAATACCCAGTTGCCCAGCCGTACGGATACTTTTAGACTAAAAGAATTGATGGTTTTTTGTTAGAAGTTGGCTTTATGATCCCATCCATTGAAAGCCCATCCCAACCATACCATATGATCCCATCCCATTGAAAATTCATACATTAGGCGGTCCCAATGTGACGTAAGCCCATGGAATGTTCTGTTGAATGATTGACCAGGCAAAGCAAAGAATTTGCCCGGCGGTCCTTGACGTAAGCCCAGTGAAATTGAGAAAATGTGTAAAAATTGCTTAAGTGTGAAAATATACTTAGGCAGTCCTTGACGTAAGCCCATTATTCCAAAAAATGTCCCCCGTGCCGGTCAAATGCGACATTAAGACCATCTAAGTCCCAAACTTGACCAAATGAGAGTCACGTCTTATTCTCGACTATGACCAAGTGAGAGTCAAGCCCGAATGTCCCGACAGTCCAAATGTGACATAAGACCATCCAAGTCCCGACCTTGACCAAATGAGAGTCACATCCTATTCTCGACTATGACCAAGTGAGAGTCAAGCCCGAATGTCCTGGCAGTCCAAATGCGACATAAGACCATCCTAGTCCCGACCTTGACCAAATGAAAGTCACATCCTATTCTCGACTATGAAAAAGTGAGAGTCAAGCCCGAATGTCCCGGCAGTCCGAAGTCGGACGTATGACCAGTTTTTCCCATCAAACTCCCCAAAGTTGGAGTTGACCCAAGCTTTGACCCAGAGTCGTCATTTTAGGCTAAATCCTTTGTCCTTGGCAGTCCTTAGTCGACATAAGACCATCCTTAAATCAACCCTCTCCGTGGAGTCAAGCTGACCAAACCTTGACCGAGTGAGAGTCAAATGAGAGTCAAGACGAGTAAGTGTCAAGACCAAGTCTCGACTTCGACCAGATGAGAGTCAAGTCTGCCCTTAGGAGAGAATGACAGATATTCCCCTATGATTAGGAGAGAATGACAGATATTCCCTTACGATATAGGAGAGAATGACAGATATTCCCTTATGTTTTAAGAGAGAATGACATATATTCCCCTATGTTTTAGGAGAGAATAATAGATATTCCCTACATTTTAGGAGAGAATGACAGATATTCCCCTACGATTTAGGAGAGAATGACAGATATTCCCTACGTTTTAGGAGAGAATGACAGATATTCCCCTACACCTTAGGAAAGAATGACAGATATTCCACTACGCTTTAGGAGAGGATGAAAGATATCCCCTTTCGGTGAGGCTACCATTACAAAAGCCCTAGTTAGGACGCTAAGTTCCTCACCCGACCTTGATAGGTCACCCCTTAGTTTGAGACGCTAAGTTCCTCACCCGACCTTGATAGGTCACCCCTTTAGCTTAAGATGCTAAGTTCCTCACCTAACCTTGATAGGTCACCCTTTAGTTTGAGATGCTAAGTTCCTCACCCGACCTTGATAGGTCACCCTTAGTTTGAGATGCCAAGTTCCTCGCCCGACCTTAACGGTCACCCTTTGGTTTGAGACACCAAGTTCCTCGCACGACCTTAACGGTCACCTTTAGGTTTGAGACGCCAAGTTCCTCACTCGACCTTATCGGTCACCCTTAGGTTTGAAACGCCTTAAAAGTTTCTCGCCATCCCCGAACTACGTTAGGCTTGATTCCCCGTGAATGGGATATGTAGGAATCCTAAACCCATAGGTCCAACCATGCGACCAAATCGTCTAACCGTCCCCCCCATCATAGACAGATTGGGATGCTTTTTTTTTAGATAGACAACCCCGCTTTCCTAAGGAGACGTTTCTGAGGGGCTCTGTAAGTACCCCAATCTGAAATTAAAACCAACTTAGAGGAATTCTTAGCACCATTCAGGGATAAATTGATAGGCTAGGACCTCACTAGAACAAACCAAAACTCTAGGACTATCCTGGAATTAAAACTTAAAAAAATCCAGAAGCTCGACAGGCTGAGCCGTACGGATAGTTTGGGTACTAGAAGGGCCCAGCCGTACGGATGGTTTGGGTGCCTTCAGTCCCTATAAATTAAGACCCTTGCTGATCATTTTAGGGGGGAGAAAACTATTTTGTAAGTTGAAACTCTTCAGAATTGAGAGTAGAACACAATCATAAACACATTTGAGTGAAAGAGAGAAGAAGATAGGATTAGGACCAAATATTGGTGAGGCCTCCTTCTCCCTCATCTTCTCTTCATCTCTTGTTCTGTTTTCATTTTGCTCATTTACTTATTTATGTCTTTATATTTCTTGCAATGATATAAATTGGAACCAAGCCTTAACTTGATTAATGGTACCCTCATGTTTTATGCATGATCAAGGGTTATAAACCAAGGATGATCAAGGCTTGTTATGATTTAATGTACATTTACTTTATGTCTTTACATTAATGCAAATTACTTTCATGTCTTTACATTTATGTCTTGTATTTAAATTTGGCTGGGTGATCCATTGCACATCTTGGAGAGAACCCTTTATTCATGTCATTTGTGTTGATTTGTGTTGAAATGATCAAGTTTGATGGTAAAGTTTCAATTTTTACCATACAACTTTGATCCAAACACAATAATGTCCCTTTGGATGGTAAAGACTCAATCTTTATCCATCCAAATGTTGATTTTTGATATCCCAAGGCTTTTCCTTGGATGAATCATCCATTTGGATGTTAAAGTTTCCATCTTTAACTATTCAAATGGTGATTTTGGCTCAAATGCTATGTTCATCAACTTTCTTCATTTTCCCCAATTATTGCCTTGATTATGCTCAAAACCATTTGTTTTGGTGTTTAATTAGTGATCAATGGCATAGGGATGATCTAATCCATGTTTTGTACAAAAAAAGATAAACTGAAAAGATTCAAAACAGACCAATTTTAGCAGAATACTCTGTTTCCGCCTGAAACTGGACTGATTTCTGATAAACTGTCAAAATTCCCAGGACAACCCCCCATAGCCGTACGGCTGGTTTGTCCAGGGAATAGTTTTCTCAATTTTACCCCTTTTCTGTTAAATTGTTTGCAAAATAAGTCCTTCCCTTCAAGTTTTTAACTGTTTTTTTGTTAAAAGTCAGTTTCTCCCACATTTGAAAACACACACACACACACTTGCACATTTTCGGTCAATAAACTTAGGGAGACTCGGTTTTTCCGAGGTGTCTTGGGTGAACCGCGATAAAGTTCTTCCCAAGACGTAATGTGACCTCCGAATCCTTTTCTCTAACCTTTTTCGTTAAGTTTAGGTTTAAAATTAAACCAACGTGGTGACTCCGTTTTGTTTGAACATAAAGTGCCGTGTCTGGCATTCTCGAGGGACACTTTCCGTTTCCTACGGGGATCCTTACAGTCGCTCAACCGCCTGGATTTGAAGATCTCAAATTTCCACATCATGTCTACAAACTTCAAAAAGCTTTGTATGGACTCAAACAAGCTCCACGGGCATGGTATGATACTCTATCTAAATTTCTTCTAGAGAAAGGACTTAAGTGTGGTAAGATCGACACAACTTTATTCATTGCTAAATATCATGATCATACTTTACTTGTTCAAATTTATGTCGATGATATTATTTTTGGTTCTAATAACGAATTGTTGTGTAAGCGATTTGAGAAACTCATGAAAAGCAAATTTGAGATGAGCATGATGGGAGAATTAACATTCTTCCTTGGGCTACAAATTAAACAATGTGCTGAAGGCATCTTCCTCAACCAAGCAAAGTACTCAAAAGATCTCATCAAGAAATTTGGACATGAAAATGCAAAGGTATACGACACTCCTATGGCTGCTGGTAACAAGTTGGATAAAGACTTGAAAGGTAAAAAAGTTGATCAAACCTTGTATCGAGGTATGATTGGCTCTCTTTTATATGTAACTGCTAGTAGGCCAGATATCATGTTTAGTGTTTGTGTTTGTGCTCGCTATCAAGCGGATCCTCGAGAAGCACATCTTATTGCTGTAAAACGTATTATTCGATATTTATATGGGACTATTAACCTTGGACTTTGGTATTCCAAATATTCAAACTTTGATCTTATCAGTTACTCAGATGCAGACTATGCAGCATGTACCATTGACAGGAAAAGCACAAGTGGGACTTATCATTTCTTTGGAAATCGAATCATTTATTGGGCAAGCAAGAAACAAGCCTCACTCTCCGTATCTACCACTAAAGCTGAATATATAGCTGCTGGAAGCTGCTGCTGCCAAGTGCTTTGGATGAAACAACAATTGGTCGACTACGGAATCAAAGTAGAAAATTGTCCAATCTATTGTGACCATACATCTACCATTGCTGTGTCCAACAACCCTGTCATGCATTCGAAGACCAAACATATTGATATCAAATACCATTTTCTCAAGGATCATGTTGAAAAAGGTAACATTCATCTAGAGCATGTGAGTACTAACAATAAAATTGCAGACATTCTCACCAAGGCTATGGATTTCAAGAGATTTAGGTTTCTCAGATGAGAAATGGGTATACTAGAACTTTAATAACTTGTCCTTATATTTTATGTGCTAATGTTTTGGTTTCTCCAAGTTTTTCAATAATAAATAGGTACCTAGTATACGGCAACCATGCCGACCGCTTGGTGTCGACCGCACAATTCAGTGCTACCTAATTCATGCCTACTTCATGATGCACCTACCGCATGGAAAAACGAATACATGAGTTTGTTGTTTGAATCTTTACCTCATCTTCATGTACGAAAACCAGAGATTCAGGAGAGAAAGGGTTCGGGGGTTAGGTGACGGAGTGGGAAGTACTTAAACACCCACTCCGCCCCGCTTACGCGGGTCTTGCTACTTTTGGTGTTCTAATGCTAAAAAGTCCTTCTATTGATATTAAAATGTGCTAACAATTAAGATGAGAAGAAAAGGGGAAATAAAAAGAATGATTTTATTAATTAATTTATGCTAAAAGATTACATGTTGAATATGCTAAACAATTACATAAGAAATGAATTGGAATTTAATTAGTGTTTGGAATGTTGGAATGTAACCTTGACCAAACTTCAATAGTGAAGTGGCCTTTTGGTTGTATTCCTTTTATGGAGATTGCATACTAGTAAGACATAAATAAAAGAGAAAGAGAAAATTTGTACCTTTAGAAAAGAGAACTTGAAACCTTGACTTGAAAGTGGTGTGTTGTAGAGAAATGGTTGTGTATAACTTTGTGTAGAGTTTTGTTGTTAAAACTCTTGTTGGGAGAATTTGTGTAGAGTTTGTGTAAAGAGAAAGTGTTCAAGGTCTAAAAAGGAGGTCCTTTTCCAAGGTAGGAGATGATGGTTTTTATAGGTAAAATTAGGAGGGAAAGGTTGGAGGGAAATTGGTCAATCCATGTGAAATGGAATTGACCAATCAAGAAAAAGATAAATAAAAGAATTAATGAAAGAAATAAAAGAAAATCAAATAATAATAAAATGAAATATTTTGTTTTTATGAAGAATAGCTAGAATAAAGGATTTGGGAGTTATGAAATAAGGGGGAATGAATGTGGATGTAAAAAGGAGGTGTTTGTGATCAAGAAGAGATTTTCTAAATAAGAAAAGGGAGGGAAAATGGTGCTATCCGTTATTGCCAAAGTGCGAAGCGCGCGGGTCCGGCCTATTGGACCAAACGCGCGTGCGCCCCATGACTATTACGGGAGGCGCCCGCGGGTGAGAATAACAGAATGACAGAATGACTCTAAAAGTTAACTCTGTTATGCAGTTTAGTCCAAAACTAACGGAATCAGTTAGGAACTTAATGGAAGTAACAGAAATTAACAAAAACAAGTTAAATAAAAATACTATGTATGCAATCGGGGTGAGAGGTCCAAAGAGGGGTGTCTACAGAGCCCCTCGGCGACGTGGATTGCGAAGCAAAACGCGTCGACGAAAGAAAGACAACCGCCGAGGACATCGACAAGAGAAAACAAAGACTCGATAAAGCAGGAATTTGAAATTACAAAGGATAGGAGTGCGCTCCCTGTGTGAGCGGCTTTCACGGATGGAAAGGGTGTGGTGGCTTGAGGCGGCCCACCACGGCCACAAAACTTTAAAAAGGTGTGGTGGCTTGAGGCGGCCCACCACGGCCACAAAAATTTAAAAAGGTGTGGTGGCTTGAGGCGGCCCACCATGGCCACAATATTTTTAAAAAGGTGTGGTGGCTTGAGGCGGCCCACCACGGCCACAAAAATTAAAAAGGTGTGGTGGTTTGAGGCGGCCCACCACGGCCACAAAAATTTTTAAAAGGTGTGGTGGCTTGAGGCGGCCCACCACGGCCACAAAATTTTAAAAAAGGTGTGGTGGCTTGAGGCGGCCCACCACGGCCACAAAAATTTTAAAAAGGTATGGTGGCTTGAGGCGGCCCACCACGGCCGCAATTTAAAGAAAGAGGGGAATTTTGAAATTGTGAAAGATGGGGGTGCGCTCCCTGTGTGAGCGGCTTTATTGATATAGAAAGGATGTGGCGGGATCCGTCTTGCTAAAGCGGGATCCGTTTGCTGATGCGGGGTCCGTTTGCTGATGCGGGATCCCTTGCTGGTGCGGGATCTGTTTGCTGGTGCGGGATCCGTTTGCTGGTGCGGGATCCGTTTGCTGGTGCGGGATCGTTTGTTGGTGCGGGATCCGTTTGCTGATGCGGGATCCGTTTGCTGAGGTGGGATCCGTTTGCTGATGCGGGACCCGTTTGCTGATGCGGGATTCGTTTGCTGAAGCGGGATCTGTTTGCTGATGCGCGATCCGTTTGCTAGAGGCGGGATCCATTTGCTGATTACGGGATCACCGTGGACCAAATTGCTGTCTAGAGCTGCAGTTGATGTTGACTTTATCGTGAGGATGCGGGCATGGTTGACTGTGGACCATTTTCTGATGGGGATGAAGTGCCTTGAGTAGCAGATGCTGTTGACTTCGTGGTGGTACCTGTTATGTGTGTGCTTGGCAGGTATATGTGTTTGTGCAAGAAGATGCATGAAGTGTGAAATGAAGAGAGACATAGTGCTCGTGGTGCAATGTGATTTGAAAGCAGTTTGTATGAGAGAGAAATAAAGTGATTCTGTGTGTGAAGTGATTTTTGAAAGCAGAGATTGCTTGAGATGAATGATGTTCATACCTTCACCTACCATTGCCGCTTGATTGGGATGGATTGCTGAAGGATGTTGCTGCTTTTGATGAAGAATGTCCATGCTTTGGATGGAGAATGATGATGTTGATGGTGATGAATTGTTCTTGCCTTTGAAGGAGTGTCGGCGAGATGTTATTCTGGATGATGGGTTGGTCGTGCGAAAAGGCTGCCTACGTATCCCTTGGAAGGAATCAGACCAGCGTAGTTCAAGGATGATGGAGAATGCTAGAGGAGAAGCTAGGAGCAAAGCAAAGTAGAGCACATACTTTTGCACATAGAAGGAGAAAAAGAAAAAGAAAAATCTTTTTTTTTTTTTTAAGATTAGAAGGGAAAGAATATGTACATGTGAGAAAAAGATTTTTTTATTTTTTTTAGTTCGTGGGTGAACCATTTTAACCATTGTGTGTTTGTAAAGCCAACCCAAGATCAAGTCATGTTCAATCGAAGTCCGGATTGCCTTGCTTGAATGTTGTCGCCGCGGTGTCCAACGAAAATCGATGTCTAGCCCCAAGAGATTTGTCGTTTATGGGGCTTCAAAAGGACTATTGATGCTGAGATGCCCAGGGGTTGCTGATTGTAAAGCCCCTCGATTTCAAATAAACTGTCTTTTGTTGTCGACGTGGGCAAGCCCCAAGAGAAGATCATTGATACCAAGCTTTGAGAGATTGCTAAGACCCAAATGGCACGGGCTTGTAAAGTTTGTAGATGGCGGGATGTGGACATCTTTCGGTGTGAAGCCTAAAATTGGCTTAGCTTTGTATTGAGAGCAGATGCCACATCGGGTAGGACTCTTGAAGGTGATCTCCTTCTTTCTCTTGCTTGGAGATGGATGGCCCTTTTTGTGGTTGATACCCAAATGGCGGAAGTCCCATGTTGGAAGTCTAGTATGGTATTCGGGAGATGTCTCATGGGAGATGGTGATGTTGTTGCAGATGATAAGGTGTTGGTGTGATAAAGTCTCGAACGGTATGTTTGGTCGAGTCTTCTTGAGTTGAACCGACGGCGGATCTTCGGATGCAGCCTGTGCTTTTGATCTTGGAGAAGGGGGTGCTGTATTGCAGAAACATTGGGATTGGCCGTAACTCTGTCTCTAGAGTTAACATATTGGCATTGCCCGCCATAACTCAGCCGGGTGAGTCTAGCATATTGAATCTTTTTCCTTTTCTATAAGACTTCCTTCAGAATCTCGCTGTGAGTTCTAACAAGAATCATCAAATTCATTCATAAGACTACTCCCAAATTGAAGTTTAAAACCAAGAGGCCTTTTGACTGGAAGTGTTGAGGGACCATTGAAGTTTGATCCCTTTCATGGAGCCATAAGACTACTCCCAAATTGCATTGCTCGGGTACCACTGCCCAAAAGCTTGTTAATTACGAAGCCCCAGTATTGCCCTTTGCTTGTATCACTGTAAAGCCGTGGCCCGAAAGATTTGTAGATTGCGAAGCCCCTTGAGACCTTTCGGTATAGAGCTTCAAATGTTGCTGGGGACATTGAAGTGAATTGCTTCTTACCGAGGGAGCCTTTGACCGTAGCCCCTAGAGTGCCATCATTGATTGCGAGAAAGATCCATCCTTGATTGGGGGAACGAGTATGGGCACACATGACAAAAGGGCTTTTTGACATCCCTTTTGAGAGACTTTGAGGATAATCTCACACATTTTTCTCGAGCATAGCCCCTAGGGCTTATTGATTGTCAAATGAAGCAAAAGAAGCCCTTGTTCTTGAGTCACATAGCCCCTAGGGCGTCATCATTTGTTGAGCAAAGCAAGAGTGACTCATCCTCGTGCGAGGGAACAAACATGAGAGGATATGGCAAGAGCTACTCATTTCTCGGGAGCCTTTCGGCGTACTTTAGAAGCATATACTTGAAGAAGCTTTGAAAACTGAGACACATGTTGTTGCTATTTGCTGCCCAGCCAATTGACTAGCTAGGGATTATTTGTGCAACCTCGTGCCCTTTTATGATGGGCTCGTTCTCAGATGGGTCTTGGTTACCACGGGCCTTCTTTTCATGAACCCAAAAATGCACACTGCTGGAGAATGATGCCGATAACCCAAGACAACCTTTGATGGTGCCATATCTTGTCGAGCCTTTTGCAATCCCAAAGTTGACTCGGTGGGGAATTGATTTGTTGAGGAGATCCAATGTAGAGCTTGTGCAGTTGTCTTCCTTAAAGGCCGGAGATCTCCATTTCTCATTCCCTTCTCTCTCTCACTCTCTCATTTTTTTTATGACGCACCCTGTTTTTTGCCTAGACCGCCCTTTTGGGTTTTCAATCTAGCGGGAATCTCTTTTGCGTCTTCTTTTTTTTTTACTCGATTAATGAGGAAGTGTGCATTGACTCTGGCTGAGGAGATAAGACATGTGATTTTGCGGTGAAGACCTCTTGTCACTAAAGATGAGTGACATTGACTCGACTAGGGAAGTGTCCTAGTATTGACTTCATGTATGTATATTTTTTGAATGACTCACGAAGGCAAGTAAGACATTAAGAGAGAAGAGAAAGAAAGCCCCAGTTTGATTGCAAGAAACTGGGAGTATCGCAAAAGGAAGAGAAACCCCTAGACTCGACAAGGAACGGAAAGCAATTCCAAATCTAGGAAAGTTGTTCAATCTTGAGGTGATTAATTCATTGGCAAATGAATCGTACAAAGATGTCATGACAAGTTCAAGAGGAAGGCCGATCACCATAACGCGCTAGGGCTAAACATATCTTCTTTCTTGCATGAGACCGGACCCGAAGGTTGCCTACGTTCCTCTAGTATAGAGGCTCAGGTCACCGTAGTTCTTGTGGATGCTCCATTCGTCGAGATGGTTGTTGCTTCGTTGTGGTTGTTGTCGATGTTGCTTCGTTTGGTGGAATGATGTTGATCTTTGTAATTCTTTGATTGAGGGGGATTTTTTTTTTTTTTTTGTGCTCTAACTTTTGCCTAGGTTGATTTGAGGATTTCAACCTAGCGAGTTTTTTTTTTTTTTATATATATATATCCCCTTTTAAAAATTTTGCATGATCATTGCTCCACCTTTATTTGTCTTGATTTCGTTGTTGTTGATGTCTTCGTTGTTGATGCCGTCGTTGATGTTTAGCCCCTAGGGGTTCAAGCGATGGCCTTCGTTCTAAAACGTGTTTAGACATTTTTTCATCATTTTGCCAAGAATTAATTGAACAACTTGGAAGAGTGTATGAGGACAAGAACGACTTTAATTTGATAATTGACTCGAACATTCACACAAGTGGGACGAAATAAAACTTTAATGCACACTTAAGAGGACTTTTGACTCTTTCTTTCTCTCTCTTTTTTTTTTATATCCTATTTCTAGGTAGAGAAAGAGAAACGGAGATTGTTGTTGTAGTCTTCTTTGTGGCATGATCTCTTGTTGAGGCCCCATTTCAAATCTGAGCCCCTTCCTTGATGAGTTCTTTCATGTTCTCACTCTCTGACTGTTGTCCTTCACCCACGGTAAATTCACCATTGTCAATCGAATCTTGGATGATGTCGCGGAGGGAGAAGCAATCCTCGGTGAGATGACCGCTGCATTGGTGATAGTCACACCACTTGTGGTGGGCATGGTTGTGACGTAACGGTTGTGGTTGCTTGTACCCTTGGAGAGGAGAAACTTATCCCTTGGTTTTGAGAGCTTCGTAGGCCTCAGTGATGGTCATGCCATTGAGAGGGGTATAGACACGGTCGTTGGTGGCACCTTTGTGACTTTTGAGGGATGAGCCACTTGAGCGTGCTTTAACGTGGACCTTTGCCTTGCTGTCGGTGAGCTCTTGCAAACGAGCCTTAACTTCGGACACTTCTTCCTTGTGAATTTTCCTCTCGAGATCAAGACGGTCTTGCCACAAATCATCCTTGCGGCGGGCATCCTCGACAAGTCTATCCATTTGTTCCCCCATGGCTCTTATTATGTTGAAGAACCTTTCGTTGGACACGGAGATGATCTCACCCTTGTTGTTGTTGCTGTTGGAAGCCATTGGACCTATTGAGAGAACACGGTCGATCTTAGGTTGGCCCCAAAAACATATTTTGAGTAAAATAATTAACCCACAAACAAAGGAAAATACTCAACCACAAAGAAAAATGACTCATTTTTTTATTTACAAAAGTCGGAAGGACGTGGTCCTTTTTGGGGTTTCTAGGAAATAGTGGAATCGTCACACTAGTATATAGACCTTCTCGCGGTCCCATATACTCATCGGATTCCACCACGCTTGTGAATCCGACATGTGTCGGATTAAACTAAATTAATGTAGTAAAGCATACATGCGGGGACGGATTTTTTATTTGCGTCCATTATGACCACTTGGGGACGGATTTTTATTTCGTCCATAACAACGAGTGGCATGTATGATTTGAAGACATTAGTTTAGGAAAATCTCGGTACATGGAAACCGACTTGAGTCACGGAGTGTTAGACCTTAACTAGAATGGTGTGGTTTGTGCTCGGCTAAAGAGAGGCTTAAAGTTACCCCCGCATGTAGTCGTGAACTACGCCACGGGCTGAGGTTTACCGCTTCGGAATAGTCAAGGTCGAGTGGAGCTTGAAACTTCCTAGGACGGGCCTCGACGGGTTTGGGGTTGGACTTGTGCGACTCGATAGTGAGCAGTTGATAAGAATTGTGCGCGTAGTGTGAGGTCTAACAAGTGACAAAATATTTTTTTTTTCAAAGGAAATAAAAAAAAACAAATAAGCACGTAATTTACAACTTTCGAATCACCCGTGTGACCGATAAAAATGAACATGAAATAAAAGTTGTTCTGTGCAGGCCCGATGCCCACACACTGTCAAAACTGTCCATTCTGTTCACTGTTTCTGGTTTCTGGGAAATGCCCAGAAGCACACGCATTCAGAAGCCTACTCGGGAGGCGCGCGCGTTAGACTGAGAGAAGTGGAGGCGCCCACGTCTGGGCAGTACCTGCAAATCAGCGGGTTCAAGGGATTGCCTTGACCCTAAATTATAGAACTTTTTCCCCTGCAGTAAACGTTAGCACAGAAACATGGAATTGAAGGACAAGATGGAAGGTGGGCGATTCTGGTAATAAGGGTCGGACGCGCGCGCTTTAGGCCAAGAAGGCCAGAGGCGCGCGCTTCCTACCCTTTTTACCAGAATGCCCAGAAAACAGAATAAAAGAACACCAAAAGATGAAAACGCAAGTTTAACCCTCTACCTCCCCAGCAGAGTCGCCACTGTAGATACCCCTGGGGACCACGGCTTGGCTAGAGCACGTGAATTACCTAGGATGTCTACTTGATTTTAAGAGTCGCCACCTATGTTTTAGAGGAACATAAGAAAAACCTAAAAAGAGCCAATTTTATGTACGAAAACCAGAGATTCGGGAGAGAAAGGGTTCGGGGGTTAGGTGACGGAGTGGGAAGTACTTAAACACCCACTCCGCCCCGCTTACGCGGGTCTTGCTACTTTTAGTGTTCTAATGCTAAAAAGTCCTTCTATTGATATTAAAATGTGCTAACAATTAAGATGAGAAGAAAAGGGGAAATAAAAAGAATGATTTTATTAATTAATTTATGCTAAAATATTACATGTTGAATATGCTAAACAATTACATAAGAAATGAAATGGAATTTAATTAGTGTTTGGAATGTTGGAATGTAACCTTGACCAAACTTCAATAGTGAAGTGGCCTTTTGGTTGTATTCCTTTTATGGAGATTGCATACTAGTAAGACATAAATAAAAGAGAAAGATAAAAGTTGTACCTTTAGAAAAGAGAACTTGAAACCTTGACTTGATGTGGTGTTGTTGTAGAGAAATGGTTGTGTAGAACTTTGTGTAAAGTTTTGTTGTTAAAACTCTTGTTGGGAGAATTTGTGTAGAGTTTGTGTAAAGAGAAAGTGTTCAAGGTCTAAAATGAGGTCCTTTTCCAAGGTAGGAGATGATGGTTTTTATAGGTAAAATTAGGAGGGAAAAGTTGGAGGGAAATTGGTCAATCCATGTGAAATGGAATTGACCAATCAAGAAAAAGATAAATAAAAGAATTAATGAAAGAAATAAATAAATAAAAGAAAATCAAATAATAATAAAATGAAATATTTTGTTTTTATGAAGAATGGCTAGAATAAAGGATTTGGGAGTTATGAAATAAGGGGGAATGAATGTGGATGTAAAAAGGAGGTGTTTGTGATTAAGAAGAGATTTTCTAAATAAGAAAAGGGAGTGAAAAATGGTGCTATCCGTTACTGCCAAAGTGGGAAGCGCGCGGGTCCGGCCTATTGGACCAAACGCGCGCGCGCCCCATGACTATTACGGGAGGCGCCCGCGGGTGAGAATAACAGAATGACATAATGACTCTAAAAGTTAACTCTGTTATGCAGTTTAGTCCAAAACTAACGGAATCAGTTAGGAACTTAACGGAAGTAATAGAAATTAACAAAAACAAGTTAAATAAAAATACTATGTATGCAATCGGGGTGAGAGGTCCAAAGCGGGGTGTCTACATGAGGCCACTGCTTAAAATGGTTCAAGTGGTTCTGAGGTTGAGGTTGATAGAACTGGTGAAGAAAGTGACCATGATGATGAGGATAAACACGGTGATGATGATGGTAGTCAGCAAGGAGACAGTGATGACAAAGACAAAGAGGTTGATGTTAATGTTGATAGTCCTACTTTTGACCGACCTGAAGCTACCGCAAAGAGCGCATCTCCGGTCGATGTGCCTGACCGCACTGAAATGATTATTGATGAAACTCTTACTCGACCCAAGTCTGCCGACCGCACCTAGGCTGTGTCTCCTACTCGCTCTCCAGTTCCAACTCCTCTCGCTCCGGTCAAGAATGATGAAGTTCCAGCTACTGCAGGTCAGGTTGCCGCACTTCTTACCGCGGTCCAAGCCTTGACTAAACCTCAGTCAGAAAACCAGTCTGCCATTGCTCAGTTGACCGCTGAGGTCATTGATCTAAAATATTCTCAGGCTAATCTGCAGCAGGAGATATGTTCTCTTCCTTCCAAAATGATTGATACCATTAAGGGGGAGACTTTGGCCATAATAAAGAATGTGAAAGATGTTGTTCTTGGAAATGCCAGTTCTTCTAGTGCTGGTGCCGCACATATGTTCCTCCTACCGCATCAACGTCGACCTCTCTTTCAACCAATTTTATGATCACTCCACAGTTTATCAAAGAGGCCCTTACCGTTCAGACCAATGCTCTTAACCGCTGCATATCTCGCGAAGTTGTTGATGCCTCCATTGAAATCAACAAGCAGCTGGATATTTTTAAGAACGACTTGAATCATGAGCTGAAGAAAATCAAGTTCAACATGGAAAATGGAGTTGATATTTCAATTAAAGCTTCTCTTGAATGCCTTACTGAAAATCAAGCAAAAAAGCTTGAAGCTATCAAGGCCGCTTTTGGCACTCTAAAGACACCGTTGGATTACCAAGGAACCAGGATTGAGGAACTGACCAACACGGTCGTTGGTTCATTTCAGGTTTTTGAAAAGAAATTGGATACATTAGAAGAGTCAGTACAAAGATCTACTGGAAGTGCGGTTACCGAAAGTTCCATTTAAGTTGCTGACGGTGGTCATGGGAACATTCATTCTTCAGGCAGAGAACGATGAAGGCAATAGCATTGATTTCCCTATTGTGAATAGCATCGACTACATGCTTTCCAACACATTCACTTGCCCCATTATTCCAGAGTGTCAAGATGAGGTGAAAATCCCTGGACTGGACTTGTGAAACTGCCGCACTACCCGACAGCAAATTCCTGACCGCTCTACCTTCCGCATTGTTTTATATTACCGCTTATTTTATGTTAGGCTGAATGCCTTGAACAATTTTTAATTTTTGTTTAACTTTATTTGGGCATGTAACTCAACTATTATCTCGTTTTGATTCGTACTCTTTATGCTTCACTGCTTTAATGATTCAGAGTACCAGTTGTGTTTGAGTTGTTTCATGTTGTTCATATCTCTCATATATTTTGTCTTTCTGAATTGCATCAATATATTTCTACCTTCTAGGATTAGTCTCTTTATTTTCTTTTTAGGATGATAGAAATCTATAACATTGACTTACTGTGTGTGCATCAATATATGGACTTTAGGTTTTATTGTAAGAAGTTTTACAACTTCAGTAGTTAAGTCCATTTTTAGTTTAGTTAGGCTTAGAAGATCAGCCCCTCAAATTTTGAAGAAATGTTGCTGCTGCTGATGTTGTGAAAATAGCCAAGTATGCCTACCTTCTGCTTATTGAGCGGCCGTTTATTGAGAAACCGCTCATTGAGCGACCGCATAGTTATGGCGACCGCAAGGCTATGCTGCCGCAAGCCAAAGCTGCCGCGTACTCTGGCTACCGCACAACCAAGTGAAGACCAAGAAAAAACAAGTTTGATTTAAACGTTGCAAAATTCAAATTTAAATTTGGTCGTTTGTCTGGTACAAGATAGTACATCTTTACCACTAACTTCTGTAACTAGAAGACAAAGAAATGAGCTCCAATCAAAATGCTCCAGCTCATCATCTTCCAAACTTATCTAACAGCTATCTCTCTCACCCAAGGCTACAAATAGTCATTGCTTTCTTCATTGAAAGTGTGCTGAGATTCAAAGAGAGAAATTGCTGTTGAAATACTTGGTGATTGAAGATCATACTCAAGATTTCCAGAATCATTTGAATCTTCAAGCCTTCGCCTTCAAATCTTCAAAGATCCCCAGCAACCTTCAAGATCATCAAATCTCAAACCCAGCAACACTTAAAGATTCATTAGGCTCACAATCATATAGATTACTTAAAGCTCTTGATTCTTACACACACACACACTCTGACTGATCAATCACATAGATTGCATCATTAGGGATACATAGGTCTATGTATAGGATTTGTTCTTCATAAAAAGTAGGTGTTGATTCAATACTTCATCTTTGTAATCTGTAGTCAAGAAGAATCAATATATCCTCCATTCAAAATCCAAGACTGACCATCTTGGTAAATGACGTAGATCTTTTAACAGATCCAACCTTTCCAAATCATCGTGTCAATTTACATTCTGCAAATTTACGTTCAGCTATTGTTCTTATTGTTCATATTAATTTTGTTTGTCGTTTAGTGTTTTGATCTTTCCAGATATTCAAACTATTGTGAATTGTGTTTGTTGCTTTCCTACTGCCTTAGTTATTACTTCTGACTACTTATCTTTTTGCCAAAACTCTCAGACAAAAACCTTCATTTTCAACCTACCTAATCAGTAACCTTGCTTACCGCATATAGCCGCCCGCAAGGTTACCTACTGCAAATTTGCTTGCCGCAGATAGATTCACTTTTCAGTTCAATCATTCTTTGCTG
The DNA here is from genome assembly GCA_026119855.1 of Campanula takesimana. NCBI lineage: Eukaryota > Viridiplantae > Streptophyta > Magnoliopsida > Asterales > Campanulaceae > Campanula > Campanula takesimana. The sequence continues at coordinate 21,454 of JAOWBW010002011.1, forward strand.
ACCGCAATATTTCCGACCGCACTATTTGCCTACCTAATCGTTTTTACTTCAAAACCAACTCTACCTCATTTTTATCGAAAACTTCCACTGTGCATTTTACTTTGAACTAGTGGTTTTTACTTGACCACAAAACTCAATAGTAAGCATAAGGTTGAATTTTGAAAAAGGGTTGATAATTTTAAATAGGCTATTCACCCCCCCTCTAGCCTCTTTTCATACCCTTGTTGTGTCTTCGGGACCAACACCAATCATCAACTAGCATGAAAATTCTATATCTCATATAAAATTCATCACATAAATTCATCTTGCTCATGATCATACCAATTAAATAATCATATTAAATAATTAAATCATGACAATATTAGAATTATTGATCATCAACAGGGCTCTGATACCACTGTTGGGTTTCGTGCAATCATGCATAGCGGAAGAAGGACATGAATAAAACCCAATAGCCTAGATCCGCTATGAATAATAATTCATAATATAAAGATGAAAGAAACTAACCCTTGTAGATCGAGATAAAACTTGGATTAGATGTTAAGAGAAACGCCCTCTATCAGTGATCCACACAACGAACAGATTTCAAGAACGCCTTCTTGAACTTGACTGCTAGGCCTTCGGTTTGAAAAACGATGTTGAAGAACGATTATTCAAAGCTCCCATGATTATTTTGACTTGATGATTGGAAATAATCAATCACAATAACCCAAGAATATAATGTGTATTTTCGCTCTCAAAGAAAGAGTTTGGAATTGATCAAATCAATGTTATGGGCATAATTCCAGTTAGTCCACATTAATACAAGGGATGTCCAAAACCCTTTAGGACTTAGGTCTTCTTGTCCAACAAAAAAAGACTTAAAATAAACTGGTTTACGGGAAGGCAGCCGTACGGCTGATCTGGAGCCGTACGAAGCTCATCCAGCCGTACGGTTGTTTCCAATAGTTTCCTCGATTTTTGCTGCTTTTAATTATCCATTCTGCGTGTGTGACCCAATAGGATTATACTAAGTTGGCAATGAGTCCGAACCATTCAAACCTCATAAGTCATAAGCGGACTCTAGCAAGCCATTATGACTACCCAATTAGTATAACTTCATAATCCAAAGTTTCCTAAATAGAACATAACACAATCTCTTTCACGATGTCTATTTAACGTAAGCCATGGTCAATGGTCAACTTAAATAGTTCAATGCTTTCTCGATCCCGAATGTATTGATAATACAAATGATATCGATCTAATCAATTCATTTGAGCACGGCCATGGATTTCATCAATACCATTCATCGAGTGGCCAAAGCTTGACATCTCTCTTGACGAGGAACAAACGCCATCTTGGCTTATTACTCTTCCCTACATGATTCTGATTACGCCAATCATATTCTTTATAGCTACCCGGTTAGGGGTAACGTTTGAATATGTCAAACGTAATGTTCATCATGTGGAACACTGTGATGACCTCATGTTTAAGATTCCAGTGATATAACTATATGAGACTTAATTATGACATTCTGACCATGATATAAATCTCATAAGGGTTAGTCCAGTATTTGTTCTCCAACAAATACCCATAAGTCTAATTGTATCCCATACACATAATCATTATATGATTATCTATTAAACTTATACAAATAATTAATCATAATTACCAGGGACGGGGATTATTATTATAATAAACATGCAAAGGATATAATAATCAAACATTCAATATCTTTATTAAAGCATAATCAAGTGATAACATTACTCGTTCAAATAACGTGCCTAGAGCATACAACACCAACACGAAGATCATAATAATCTCAAGTAAAAAGATTCTAATGATATACTCCTTCTGTCTCACCCGAATTAGAATTTTTGGGTTAGGCACAGGGATTAAGGAAAAAGTGTTAGTGGAGTAGGTGTTGTGAGTATGAAAAGTAAAGTAGGAGAGAGAAAGTGGGGTATAGAATAATGAGTGGAAATTTGTTGTGAGTGTGAATGTCCCATTAAATAAAACACTTCTATTTTTGGGTTGTCCTAATTCGAATGGGACACCTAAAATGGCAATTTGTCCTAATTCGAGTGAGACGGAGGGAGTAACTCTTATGAGATTTAATTAGAACATTTGACTATGACATAAATCTCATAGGTATGACAAGTCCAATACCTTGTTTACCACAAGTACCCATAAGTTTAATTTGTATCTTATACATATAATCATCACATGATCATCTAATTAAACTTATACTGAATCTTCATAATTATTAGTGACGGAGATTATTATAACAAAACATGTAACAAAAAATAATAATCTAATAACATCTCTTTACATAATGATAACATAATAACGTTCAAATAACGTGCCTAGGGCGTATACAACAACACACTCCACTTTGTATATTTTACAATATAAAGATTCATTTCTTAATTTTGAACCCAAATAGTTTTTGACTCTTAAAATGGAACAGATGGAGTATATGGTAGTGTGTTCTTTCTAGCGGCCAAAATATATTTAATCCGTCAACTATAAATCAAATTTCACTTTGCAGCCTCCTGCAAAATTTGTTTTACCTTAATACTGAAAATTTGAATTATCCCACTTTGCCCCTAAGACCTGAACGGACGTTAAAAATTTAAATAATTTGGTTATTTTGGAATTATTATTCTAATCTCCCTCAACACTAACTCATTTATTAAAGAAGAAGAGCTATTTATTTTATTGCCCTCAGGTCCACCTAAAGCAAAATAGGTGCCCTAAGTCCCCTCTTTAAGTGAAATAATAAAATTATTAAACTGCCATTCCCTAATCCCATCGGGCTATCCCTAGAATAAAACACGTAGGTTACTCACCCTCCTCATTTTTAACATCTACACAGTCTCTCCGCCACTCTCCTTTTTCTTTTCATTGAGCCTTCTTTCGCCACTGGAAATCGCTACGTTGTTGCAGATCTGATCAAAGATGGTGGATCGAGGGATTTTATGTGAAGATGAAAGGGGGAGTATTATATGAGGTTATTGTCGGAGATAAAAAGGGGGGTGCGGTTTTCATAGTATGCGGGAAGTGACAAGAGAGATAAGGTGTTACCCGTCGATTTGACGTATCTCCATTCACTAGTATTGTCGTCCATGCCTTCAGATATTTTTGACCATCTCTTCCATAGTCACTACTTCTCTGATGTCCTCCCTCCATGTATGTTCGTGCTCCGTGCATGCCATGTAATTATGCTTGCCCTTCCTTTTAGTAGGTGGTTACGACGGCTAGTGGTGTAATAGAAGTTTCCGAAAAGGGACAAAGGTCTAGGGTTACTATGATTTATGCAATAAAAAGTTTGTTTATGGCTTTTAATCAATTTTACACATCAATAAATGTGATTGTGTAGTATATTTTCTTACTAGGGGCTTTAGAGGATTGTAAAATCTAGGCCCTCAATAATGCATACTCATTAGTCTGGCGCAAAATCTTGGGAAAAACGTGTTTTTCCAAACTCTTAGGAAAAACGTGTTTTAAAAAAAAACGCGGTAGCATTTTTGTAAAGAACTTCTCAACGGTTCTGGATATAATTATAAAACCTTCTGAATATGATATTGATAGCCAGAACCTTTGAAAGTGATAGCTAGATGGGTCCTGGATATCAATATAAAGCCTTCTGGATATGAGATTGATAGCCAGAACCTTTGAAAGTGATAGCCAGAAGGGTTCTGGATATCAATATTAAGTCTTTTGGATATGAGATTGATAGCTAGAACCTTTTAAAGTGATAGCCAGAAGGGTCCTGGATATCAGTATAAAGCCTTCTAGATATCAATATAAAGTCTTTTGGATATGATATGATAGCCAGAACCTTTGAAAGTCATATGCCTCCAAGTGTTCAAGAGTCTTCTGAAGCTCAGGACATATGGCAGCAAGCATGAGACAACCCACCTCATGAGAATCACTTTTGTGCTTCTTATAAGCGTTTCTCTCATCCTTAAGGCAAGTGGTAGCAGGTTCCTCTTCAGGAACGGGTTCATCAAGAATGTATAGCTTATCTTTATGCTTTAGAACAGTTTTAAGGCATCAGATCCAATCCATGAAGTTAGAACCATTCTCTTTAAGCTTTTCCTTCTCAAGGATAGATCGCAATGATAGTGAATTTGTACTTTGTGCCATTATCTAGAATTATGCAAACATGTAATCACATATAAGTACCAACTTAATTAAAGATATTATAAATATTTAGTATTTCACAAATACTCCCACTAAATTATATATCCTTCAAATACATCCAATGTATCATATAATTTAAATGGGCTAAGATCCATATTTCACTTAACTTTGAGTCGGCTAGGGCACGACTGCTCAAAATAAGTTATTTACGTAGACAACCCCTTGTCTATCATATGATATATGACTCTTAGATCTTTTATGAGATTTTAGACATCATATGTCTAACATGTTTTAATCTCATCTGTGCCTTAGGCCCAAAACTGTTTTGATAGCCCAATTAAGTCAAACTATTTTAAACGTATATGAATCACTGTATCCTCATATTGCTTATAGATAAATAGAATTAATGCGCCTACGCTAGGGAGTAACCCACATAAAACTACATATGTACTCACAAGTGTTTTAATCATGAATTGGCACATAACTTAAAATTTTAAAGAAGGTTCACACACATAAAGTTAATCAATTAACCGAATTAATTTTATGTGACATTAGTTACGCTAGTTATAGGATTAAAGTCTGAAACTTTCAGATTACCGCAATCTTAAACTCCATAAGATTCTGATCTCTATGTTTGGACTTCTGAACTTAAATATGTTTCAGGAAACACGGTTTCCAAAACTAACCATCTGAAACGAATCAAAATTAGTATTGTCCAAACTATCCGTAGAGCATCTTGAAATTGAGAGCACAAACCGTACGGTCAAAACAAAGCCAAAGGCATCCACATTCCCGTACTAGGATCAAGAAACCAAGTAACTTCTCTATACGGTCGAAACTATGCTAAAAGGCATCCGCATTCCCGTATAGATCGGACACTTGTCTCAAGACCTTTCATTGTCTCTTAATCTCACAGATTACAGTAATTCTAAACTCTTTAGAATTATGATTTCTACAGTTACTCTAAATTCTTGACATAAAACTTTTTCAGGAAACACGGTTTCGAAAACCAGCCGTCTGAAACCAGTTTCTGTTTCCAGATTCGAATTCTGTAAACACTTTACAGAACAATCTGAACACCCAAAGATAGAGCAACATAAGGTTGAATTTTGAAAAAGGGTTGATAATTTTAAATAGGCTATTCACCCCCCTCTAGCCTCTTTTCATACCCTTGTTGTGTCTTTGGGACCAACAACAATCATCAACTAGCATGCAAATTCTATATCTCAATATAAAATTCATCTCGCTCATGATCATACCAATTAAATAATCGTATTAAATAATTATATCATGAAAATATTAGAATTATTGATCATCAACGGGGCTTTGATACCACTGTTGGGTTTCGTGCAATCATGCGCAACGGAAGAAAGACATGAATAAAACCCAATAGTCTAGATCCGCTATGAACAATAATTCATAATATAAAGATGAAAGAAACTAAACCTTGTAGATCGAGATAAAACTTGGATTAGACGTTAAGAGAAACTCCCTCTATCAGTGATACACACAACGAACAGATTTCAAGAACGCCTTCTTGAACTTGACTGCTAGGCCTACGGTTTGAAAAACGATGTTGAAGAACGATTCTTCAAAGCTCCAATGATTATTATGACTTGATGATTGGTAATAATCAATCACAATAACCCAAGAATATAATGTGTATTTTCTCTCTCAAAGAAAGAGTTTGGAATTGATCAAATCAATGTTATGGGAACAATTCCCGTCAGTCCACATTATATACAAGGGATGTCCAAAACCCTTTAGGACTTAGGTCTTCTTGTCCAACAAAAAAAGACTTAAAATAATCTTGTTTACGGGAAGGCAGCCGTACGGTTGATCTGGAGCCGTACGAAGCTCATCCAGCCGTACGGTTGTTTCCAACAGTTTGCTCATTTTGCGCTCGTTTTAATTATCAGTTCTACGTGTGTGACCCAATAGGATTATACTAAGTTGGCAATGAGTCCGAACCATTCAAACCTCATAAGTCATAAGCGGACTCTAGCAAGCCATTATGACTACCTAATTAGTATAACTTTGTAATCCAAAGTTTCCTAAATAGAACATAACAAAATCTCTTTGTTTCACGATGTCTATTGAACGTAAGCCATGGTCAATGGTCAACTTACATATTTAAATGCTTTCTCAATCCCGAATGTATAGATAATACAAATGATATCAATCTAATCAATTCATTTGAGCACGGCCATGCATTTCATCAATACCATTTATCGAGTGGCCAAAGCTTGACATCTCTCTTGACGAGGAACAAATCCCATCTTGGCTTATTACTCTTCCCTACACGATCCCGATGACGCCAATCATATTATTTATAGCTACCCGGTTAGGGGTAACGTTTGAATATGTCAAACGTAATGTTCATTATGTGGAAAACTGTGATGACCTCAAGTCTAGAGATTCCAGTGATATAACTATATGAGACTTAATTATGACATTGTGACCATGACATAAATCTCATAGGGTTCAGTCCAGTATTTGTTCTCCAACAAATACCCATAAGTCTAATTGTATCCCATACACATAATCATCATATGATTATCTATTAAACTTATCATAATAATTAATCATAATAATTAATCATAATTATCAAGGATGGGGATTATTATAATAAACATGCAAAAGATATAATAATCAAACATTCAATATCTTTATTAAGGCATAAGCAAGTGATAACATTAATCGTTCAAATAACGTGCCTAGAGCATACAACACCAATAGGAAGATCATAATAATCTCAGGTCAAAAGATTCTAATGATACTGTAAGGATCCCGCCCCCACACGTAAAACGCGACGAGTTATGGGGGTGAAAGGCCAAACGCGGTTAACATGCCAAAAAATAACGGAGTCGCCACTTTTATTAATTATTTAACCCAACAATAGAAAAGGTTAGAGATTCTATTAGTTCGGAGGTCAGGTCACGCCTTGGGAAGAGTTTCACGTCACCCAAGTCACCTCGGATAGGACCGAGTCTCCCTAATGTTAGTTAACGAAAGTACATGTGTGTATGTGTGTTTTCAAAATGGGAGAAACTGACTGTTTTGACAAAACCAGTTAATTATTTGATAGAAAAGGTTTATTTTGCAAGCTTTCTGGTTAGGAAAGGAAGAAACTGGAAAATGCCCTCCCCGGCCAAAGTAGCCGTACGGATGGGGAGGGCTCTCCAGGGCATTTTTACAGTTTATCAGAAAACAGTCCAGTTTCAGTCAAAACAGAGTATCTTTGCTGAAACTGGACTGGAATGTTGATTTCCAATTTATGATTAACAACAAAACCTTGAGAAGTTCATTCCTATGCACTTTAATCATCAAAGGAACCTTAAAAAAAAATATTTGGGTGTGATCAAAGGCAATCATTGGAGAAATTTATGAAAAAGTTGATGAACATGGCATTTAAACCAAAATGACCATTTTGGTGGATAAAGATTGAAACTTTACCACCAAAATTGTCCAAACGTTAGGATTTGGATGCGGTACCATATGAGGAATTACAAGGGAGTTTTCCAGTCCAAATTTGGTCTCCAATCTCTTTGGTCCCTCAAGGAGTTCATCCCGGATCTTGAGCTATTAAGAGCCGTTGCGTCCTTTTGGGATGTCAGGAGACATGTATATTGCTTCTCCTACAACAAAATCACTCCAACCTATGAGGATTTCAAGGCTTTGGTGGGCGGCGTGGACACGGAGGTTATTGCTCTCCCCTCAGTTGATGACACCATGTGTGTCGAAAGGTTGGTCTCTCTTCTCGACATTCCTTTGGAAGAGGCCCAATGTATGGTTCTTAATCATACTTTTATTGACATTTCGGATCTCCCTGAGAAGTTCATGGATCGCACGGATGAGGCTTTTTGGAATGCTTTTGGTTTGTGCATTCTTGCCTTTTTCTACATGGTTGGCTCCAAAGGTACTTGTCATAGGGTTTTACTGGGTGTCCTTGAGGAGTGCCGTGTGGTGAAGGATATTATCCCCTTGATCTTGGGCGGAACCCTTCATGGCGTGGACCGCTTGGCTTTGGGAGACGGCTTCATGCGTAGCGGTAGCCCCACCTTACTCACTTTGTGGTTGAGGGAGAGGTTGATGGCCATTCCCGAGGCTCCTATCTCTCACAGACCGTGGTCTTATTTCTTGAGAGGCATTCTCTTGGACTTCACTCAGAGTGACTGGGAGGCTTACATGGCTCGCCTCACGACTGCCGATATCCGTTGGTCAGTCCAACATTGGTGTATCAGCTCGGTGCGGGAGTATCAGGATAATTCCCCTTTTGTTCGGGTGCCAGGACTCTTGGGATCATCTTATTACATCCCTTCTTTGGTCCGTCGTCAGTTTGGATTACTTGAGACTCCACTGTTGGAGTGGTCTGGTGTTAACCCGAAGCATTTGAGGCTTCCGCCCTTATCTATGTGGGACTCCTCCGTTATTTCTCTTCTTTCCCGATTGTGGACTTGTTCCTTCTTTTCGGTTCGGGTACTTCTTGGGCGTGCAGCCAGCATGGTTCTAACCACGGTCTACTTGGACTGGTATGAATAGACTATAGGACAGACTCAGAGGCTTATTGAAGAGAGGCGTGAGGCTATTCTTGGTAGGACTCATGACCCTAGCAGGTTTTGAGGGAGACCGAGGCCATGGCAAGTGGCCATAACATTACTGGAGACATTGTCAAGGACTATCAAGCCTTGGCTGATAGGAGAATGGCTGCGATGTCTAGGGCAGGGGCACGAATGGAAGATCTTCGAGCTCGGGCCGTTGCCAATGCGGCTTTGAGGGAAACCGGGCTGGTTGAGGGTGTCGGGAGGATACCCGATCATGGAAGGGGAGGGATCGACATCTTCGATGTGAAGAAAAGAAGACTCGAAGAAGTCAGAAGAAGAAGTGGAGGGACGAGGAACAGTGATAGTCCTATATTTCCATGTATCCACCCATTGCCATTGCAGACACATTAGTTCATTTTAAGTGTCTTAGTGATATCTTAAGCATGTTAGTTGAATCGAGAGTAGACCATGCTTGAACTCATCAAAGAAGTGTTTTAACTGTAATGAAAATGGTTACTTACGAAGCCAATTTGCATTCACATGGAGTCTTTTCTCGAAACCAAATTTGATTTTTATTCATTTTTTAGACCGGACCAATAATTGGTTGCCTACGTTCCCCTCTTACAAATAAGACTAAGTGGCTCAAGTCATCGTAGTTCACTTTTTACAAATTTTGGGTGCGACCCTGTTTTTTCTCTAGACCGCCAAAATGGATTTTTAATCTAGGTGGGTATATTCTTTTAGCACCTACAGTTTTTTTTTTTTTTTTTTTTTTAACAAAGTAACGACGGAGCTTGTCACCGTTGACCGGGTGCAGGAAGGGGTTGCCATCCAAGTCCGCAAGCCTCATTTCACCTCCCGAGAAGATCTCCTGTACCACGAAGGGACCGATCCACACGGGCTCCCATTTTCTGTCGGGGTTAGACCTCCCGGGGGGTTTTTCCTTAAGGACCAAATCTCCTACCCGAATTTCTCGGGGCTTCACCTTTCTATCAAAATCTCGCGCCATTCTCCCTTGGTAGGCACGGATGTGCTCCATTGCCTTCAGACGACGTTCGTCCAGCAAGGCCAATTCATCATGCCGGCTCCGAAGCCAATCAACCTCATGGATTTCGTTCTCCAACAAAATTCTCAATGACGGTACCTCCAACTCGGCCGGGAGCATGTCCTCCATTCCATAAGTCAAGGAAAAAGGGGTTTCCCCAGTGGCGGTTCTAACCGAGGTCCGGTAGCCCCACAATACTAGATGTAGCTTTTCGGGCCAATCTCTTACCGTGTTGCCATTTTCTTAATAATCCTTTCGAGCGTTTTGTTGGCGGCCTCCACTGCACCATGGGTCTGGGGCCTATATAGGGAGGATTTGTGGTGAGTGACTCAGAACTCTCCCAATAATTGGTCACATTCATCTTCGAAGTGCGAGCCATTATCGGTGACGACTTCGTTCGGGACCCCGTACCGACACATGATGTTTTCCTTTATAAACCCCGCAACTTTCTTGGAAGTGAGGACCTTCTAGGATTTAGCCTCTACCCACTTCATGAAGTAATCCATGGCTACCAACACAACCTCGTGGCCATTGCTCTCAGGCGGGGAAATTTTCCCAATGATGTCAATGCCCCATGTTGAAAAAGGCCATGGTGTGGTCATACAGTAGAGATGGTGAGGTGGTAGGTGGTTGAGGTTAGAGAACCGCTGACACTTGTCACACCTTTTCACAAATTGTATGCAATCAGTTTCCATTGAGATCTAAAAGTAGCCCATCCGTAAGATGACTTGCATTAATGCCCTCGCATTCATATAAGGACCACACACTCCGCCATGAACTTCTTACATGAGTTCCTTTGCCTTTTCCATGCTTATACACCTAAGGAGAAGGCCCTGATGGCGCTTTTTGTACAAGATGTCCCCCAAGATGACATAGTGGGATGCTAGCCGTTTGAGTGCCGCCATGCTTTTAGCTTTTACCCGATCCACATATTCTCCCTTTTTATTTATGAAGGAAGTTTCTCCTTCCTTGAGGAATCGGTAAATCTGGTTGTACCATGGCTCCTCCACCTTTTGTGGGGTGGCCTCAATCTCATAACAGTACGCCGGATTTTCTTTCCTCCCAACTCGGAAAGGTTTTATTGACTTTCCCTCGGGGATTTCTACCAATGAGGCCAAAGTAGCTAAGGCTTCGGCAAAACGGTTCCGATCCCTCGGCAAGTAGTGGAAGCTAACTGATAGAAAATTTGAAGATATTTCTTTTAGTCTTGAAAGAATATTAACTTTTAGAGGACGGTTATGTGTACCAGATATTGATGGAATTAAACATCAAGTTCTTGATGAGGATCTCGAGTTCAAGTATATTATTCATCCCGAGAGTACCAAGATGTATCAGAATTTGAAACGTATTTTTAGTGGAATAATATGAAATGGGAAATAGCGGATTAAGTATCAAAGTGTTTGACTTATCAACAGGTTAAAGATGAACATCAAAGACCTGCCGGTCTACTTCAACCTCTAGAGATACTTGAGTGGAAATGGGAACATATTGTGATTGTGACATGAGCTCTTCCATGTAGGCATGATATTTTTGCAAACCAGGGTCCAGTGTTTTCCACTTGTTGGAGACTTGGTTGATGATCAAAGCCGAATCTCTGTATACCTCCAATTCTTTCACATTCCTTTCTAGGGATGCTTCCAAGCCGGCCGTGCATGCCTCATATTCCCGCGGCATTGTTGGTTACATCAAAGTTCAACTTGATGGCGATGGGGGTGTGCTCATCTTTTGGGTCAACCAAGAGCAGTCCAATGCCATTTCCTCTTTTATTGGCGGCACCGTCGAAGAACAATTGCCACCTATTTTCTCATTCGAGGGCAAAAATCCCTTCATCAGGGAATTGCGGATCGGGCTCCTTTTCCTCATTACTAGGGAAGTCCGCCAAATATTCCGCTAAGACCCTTCCTTTGACTGCCTTTCTTGACACATAACTGATATCATACTCAGCTAGGAAGAAAGACCATTTGGCAAGTCTCATAGACAAAGGTTGCTTTTCCAACAAGCACTTGATGGGGTCTATCTTGGAGATGAGTTGTATTGGATGGGCATGCATGTAATGCTTCAACTTTCTCACGACCCATACCAATCCGGCGCAAGTCTTTTCAATTGGGGAGTAGTTGAGCTCGTTCCCTTGTAGCTTGCGGCTCACAAAGTAGATGGCATTCTCTACCTTTGAATCCTTCTTTTCTTGGGCCAACATTGCTCCTATTGACATATCAGTCACTGTTAGGTAGAGCAAGAGTGGCTTATCCTTATGCGGGGGGCATAGGATTGGCGGGTGGACGAGATAGGCCTTAATCTTGTCAAAGGCCCTTTGGCATTCCTCATTCCATTCAACCTCGGCATTCTTCTTTAGCAATTTGCAGATGGGCTCACATATGGGAGTAAGATAGGCTCACATGTGGGAGTAAGCTGGTTTACAAGGTGGCTTCATTTCCACAATTGCCTTAACCTTTTGGGGATCAACTTCGATACCCCGTTCAGTGACCATTGTTGGTAGTGGTGCCCTAGGCACGTTTAATAAACGTTGTAATTGTTATCATTTATTTCATATCAATAAAGAGATGTTTTGATTATTATTGTTGTTCATGTTTACTTATAATAATCTCTATCCCTAGTACTTGTTAAGCACTAGTATAAAGGCTAAATGATCATGGGATGATCATGTTAGATTTATGGGTACTTGTTTGGAACAAGGTACTGGACATGACCCGCTGTATGAGATTTATGTCATGGTCTATGTCGTACATATATCTCATATTAGTTATGTCAATCGAATCCTTAGACATGAAGTTATTATAGTCTTCCACTTGATGAACATTATGTTTGACATATTCAAACGCTACTTTTAACCGGGTAGTTATAAAGTATATGATTGGCATAATCGGATTCACGTAGGGAAGAATAATAAGCTAAATGGATTTGTCCCTCTTTGGAGAGATCTCAAGCTTAGGACTCTCGTAGGAATGATGTTGATGAAAATGTTCGGCCAGACTCAAATGAATTGATTAGATCAATGTCATTTGGATTATCAACATATTCGGAATCGAGAAAGTATTGAATAAAAACAAGTTGACCCTTTGACCATGACTTGTGTTCAATGAGATCGTGGACAAAGGGATTGTGACATATTCTAAAGGAATGCGAACTTGTATCTAGTTATACTATTTGGGTAGGTATGATGGTTTGCTAGAACCTAATCATATCTTATGGATTCATGTTTGAACCCATTGCCAACTTAGTATAATCCTAGAGGGTCACACACAATAGAACGAATCCTAAAAGGACTATATTGGAAAATTAAGGCTCTCTGATCCTGGTGTGTGACCGCACAAACCAGGCTGGGCGGCCGCACATATTTGGGCGACTGCACACCTGATTTTTGTCGGCCGCACAATGAGTCGAGACAGGTTTCCTGATTTAATTAGGAAAAGGATTTTGGACGGGTTTTGACACAAGTTTCCTATTTCGAATTGGTCTAACTTGTATATAAACAGCCAAATTTGGTCCAGAACATATCATAGCTTTTGTGCAAGTCTCCAAAGAGTTTGAGAGAGTTTTATTTGTTCTAAGACATCCTAGATTGAAGAACAAAATAATACACAAAGTATTATTCCATATAGTTCATATTAATTGTGAAAACGTGTTTCACAATTTTGGTCTAGCAACCAAGATCAAGTGTTCTTGATATTCGTTCAAGGTGTGGATACCGCTAGAGGGTGAAGCTCATCATCTTCAAAGTTCATGTTCTTACTTGTTCGTGATTAAAGCTTCGATTTCTCCACCAAGATCAAAGACCAAATTCAAAGTCATCAAGGGTTAGTTTTTCTAGTATTCATATTGTATGTATTTGATTTAATCATATGAATGGATCTATGGGCTTTGGGTTTCATAAAATTTTAAATGATATTTTCCGCTGCGCATGTTACTCCGAAACCCCACAGTGGTATCAGAGCCCCGTTCATGTTGATTATTTCAATACCTAGATCATGTTGTGTGTATATAAATTGTTTATGTGCCTAACATGATATGAATATTGGATATATGATGTTTATGTGTTATATGATTTTATGTGGTTTGTTGTTTTACAACTTTAATCGCATTGAATCGCACTAAAAATTATGTTGGATTCTGAATTGTTTGATTATTAATTTTTTATTGGATCAAAGTTTTAATAATCGGGGAAAACAATTTGGAGACAAATTTTCGAACTTTAAAAATTCATTCTGATGCTACTGTGCGACCGCACAGAAAGCCTTGGGCGGCCGCACAAGTTTGGGCGACCGCACAGTTTTTTCTTGGGCGGCCGCACAGTTGTCAGGATTCTGGTTTTGATTTTCGGTCAGAGTCAGAATCTGGAATTTTGATGAGGTCCGACCAGACCATTGACAAGACCAGCCAGACCTGCTGATGTGGAGTGGGTTTTGGGCAGTTGGTTTGGGTGTGGATCCTGGGGTTTGATTTTCTTATTTGTTTTAATCTTGAGATTCTAAGATTGGTTCAAGGTTTGGATGGCTAATCTACGTTCATCAAGATTGTGTTTCCCAAACTTGATCTCAATCAAAGTTTCAAAGATAAAACGAAGTTAGAATTATGAAGAGTTCATAATTGCTAAGATTGGGAAAAAAAGTTCTTGATTCAAAGATTGGATATCTGTCGCGACCCCGGACCCCGCGGGCCCCGGGACCGCGAGCTGGACGTCGACTCTAAAACCAAAACTGTAAAATACCGAAGTTAAAAATTCCATTTAATACCAAAAGGGTGATAATCCAAAGTTTTACAAAACCAAGTTTGATAAAGACTAAATACAACTATCATAAACTTCCACAAGTTTATGCCCAACAAAATAAAAATATACAATTCTTAGTGACGTCATTGTTTGGTACAAATACCCCAAAAGGTTACACATTTATATAATGTAAACCAACCTATACAACTTTCCCCAAAAGAATTTTTCCACACTCGACGTCCTCTATCTCGTGATCAGCGAGACTATTCCTTAGCACCTGGGGGGGGTTAAGGAAAAACAAAGATAAAAGAAAAGGGGGTGAGATAAATCTCAATAAGTTACTAATGCAACTACATGACATGCTATGATGCAAGAAGCAATAAGCAATGATAAATATCACATAGCACATAGCAATTATCACATAACAGATAGCAGCGGAAATAAACACATAACAAAGGATATAGCCAAGGTTTTCCAAACCGGAACATCCAAATAAAGGATCGCTGCGCAGCTTCAATAATCAACAAATCATCATCTTCATAATAGCATGAAAGCCGAAGAGAAAACCCCGGTACCGGAACCAATAACCAATGAAGTGTCACAAAGGACGGGAGACATGCCACAAAGTCATGCTCCAAGAAGCTAAAATGCACACAAAGGAGCTAGCTCTTCTCACATCCAAGGCCAATCTGGAGGAGGGTAATAATGGGGCAAAACAATGGTCAACATCACAATGGACTTGGCCTTGCCATCATAACGTTTCGCATCGCCCAAACACACACAAAATAGCAGCTGGGTTTTCACGTAAAGGCTAAGTAATAAAATACTAGCACGATAAACAACAAAGGATTCCAAAGTAGGGAATCAAGCCAAATAATCACCAAGAAGATGACATGAACCAACAATACACAATAAGGGTGCTCCAAAATTCCAATTAACAATCAATGAATTTCAAACACAAATTTGATCACAAGGACCCAATTCTAACACTAAGGTGTACTACAATGTTCACTAAGGTCAACTAAAAGGACACCCAAGACTTAGACCAAAGCACGTTCTTCAATCTCACAAATTAACAAAATGTAAAGTTTCAGGGGTTCTGTGCGGCCGCCCAAAGTGGGTTGTGCGGTCGCCCAAAAAGCCTCAAAACCAGAACAAAAGCTTTCAGAAAGATGCGCGGTCGCCCAGGAAGTTTTGTGCGGCCGCCCAACCTTCCGGATTGCCAGAAATCGGGAAGAACAACATGGGTTCTTCCATTTTCAACCCAAAACACATTTAACCAAAATCTCAACTTCCAACTCATGTACTAATGTGCCAAAACAACTAATAAGTCTAAAAAGACTCATATAACAATATTTAACAACCAAAATCAAGAATCAAACCAACATTCAAGATTTCACCATTTTTGATCAAAACTCCAAATAAATTACCAATAAATTCAAAACCCAACCAAACTTCAAATACAACACATCAAACATTATCCAAGCATGATATGAACATTTTAGCATTAAAATGGGGGAAAAGTAACTTACTTGAATTTTCTCAAAGTTGATGGATTTCAAATCTTTTTGATTCTACGCGATCCTATCGACGATCTAAACAATGTTCACGTTTTAAGAAATGAATAATAATGAGAGGAAGAAGGAGTAAATGAAGAGAGAAGGAAGATGAAGAAAACTTACCCATTTCTACTTTGGAGAGAGAGAGAAATGCTGGGAGATGGGATGGAGAGAGTGAGGGAGATGGAGTGTATGAGGGAGAAGGAGGTGTAGGGAGAGGGTAGGAGTATTATTTAAAATCTTACACAAAGACCCCCTCCTCAAATACTACCCAACTCAATACTCCCCACTAACAACTAAAACCCAACAATACTACACTAACCCAAATAACCCAAACAAAATACTAGGCATAATTATTCTAACACATAAATGCGCACATAAACATTCAAATAAATAATAATTTAAATAAATAAATAAGCAAATAATTAAATAAAAAATCATTTAATTACTAATAAAATAGAGCCTATATTTCGGGTCGTGACATTCACTCCCCCTTAAAGAAAATTCGACCCGAATTTTAACAAGACTCACCTCAAACAAAAAGCCACGGAAATTTCCTCTCGATCTCATCTCGAAGCTCCCACGTCGACTCCTCGATAAGATGATTCCTCCAAAGGACTCTAACCAACGCAATGCTCTTGCTCCTCAACTCTTGGACTTTAGAATCTAGAATCCGAAACGGTCGTTCCTCATAAGTCATATCGGGCTCAATATCCTCCGGTATCCTCGGTAACACGTGAGACTGATCATGAACATACTTCGGAAGCATAGAAACGTGAAAGACGTTATGCAACCGGTCTAAGGATGGCGGTAACACAAGACGATACGCTAGAAGTCCAACCTTTCCCAAAATCTCAAACGGACCAATAAACCTCGGAGCCAACTTGCCTTTCTTCCCAAGCCTACGAATACCCACCTTTGGAGATACTTTCAAGAATACCAAATCACCAATCTGAAAACTAAGATCTCGCCTTCGGTTATCTGCATAGCTCTTATGTCGACTCTGGGCTGTTTTCAATCTATCCCGGATAACTTTAACCTTCTCAACCGAATCCTGAAGCAAATCAATACCCAAAACTTTCGCTTCACCGACCTCATCCCAACAAATAGGCGATCTACACTTTCTTCCATACAAGGCCTCAAACGGTGCCATCTCAATACTAGCCTGATAACGGTTGTTGTACGAGAATTCCACTAACGGTAGGTGCGAATCCCAAGAATCGGAAAAGTCTATCGCACAAGCTCGCAACATATCCTCCAAAATCTGAATAGTCCTCTCGGATTGACCGTCTGTCTGAGGATGAAAAGCCGTACTAAATCGCAAATCTGTATCCAAAGCTTCCTGAAACGCCTTCCAGAATCTAGAAGTAAACCTCGGGTCTCGATCTGACACAATGCTAACCGGAACCCCATGCAATCTAACAATCTCATCGATATAAAGGGTCGCAAGCTTCTCCATCGAATATCTGATGTCAATAGGCAAGAAATGGGCACTCTTGGTCAATCTATCCACTATTACCCAAACACTGTCATACTTCCTACGGTTACGAGGCAGTCCCGTAACGAAATCCATAGTCACGTGCTCCCATTTCCACTCGGGAATCTCTAACGGCTGAAGTAATCCCGCGGGTCTCTGATGCTCGGCTTTGACCTGCTGACACGTTAAACACCTCGACACATACTCGGCTATTTCCCTTTTCATATTAATCCACCAAAATTGTTGCTTCAAATCCTGATACATCTTCGTACTGCCCGGATGAATAGTATACCTCGATTTGTGACCCTCTTCAAGAACTCTCTGTTTAATTCCATCAACATCCGGAACACACAAACGACCACGAAAAGTCAACACTCCAATCGGGCTAACAGAAAAATCCTCGAAATTCTTTTCCTTCAATTTACCTATTATCTTCACCAAATCGGGATCCTCTTTCTGAGCTTCCTTTATCCTCTGAATTAGGGTCGGAGACACCCTAATATTCGCAAAAATAGCCCCATGTCTCGATTCACGAGGAGACCAATCTCGAACATCCTCAAGCATTTTCCACTCTCGAACCATCATCGAAGCCACATAAAATTTTCTACTAATCGCATCGGCTACCACATTCGCCTTTCCCGGGTAATAAGAAATCGTACAATCATAATCCTTCAAAAATTCCATCCATCGGCGCTGTCGGTTGTTCAACTCTTTCTGGGAGAAAAGGTATTTCAAACTCTTGTGATCCGTAAAAATCTCAAACTTCGCTCCATAAAGGTAGTGCTTCCACTTGTGCAACGCAAATACAATAGCCGCTAACTCCATATCATGAGTCGGGTAATTCTGCTCACTAGGGGTCAACTTCCTCGAAGCATACGCAATTACTTTCCCATTCTGCATCAACACACAACCCAAACCCTCTTTCGAAGCATCACTATAAATCACTAGGCCATCGCTCCCATTAGGCAAAGTCAAGATCGGTGCGGTAGTCAACCTCTTCTTCAGTTCCTCGAAACTCTTGTCACATTTCTCGGTCCACACAAACGGAACATTCTTCCGGGTCAACTGAGTCATCGGAGTAGCGATCCTCGAAAACCCTTCAATAAACCTCCGGTAATAACCGGCTAAACCAGAAAGGTTCTAATCTCTGGCACTGATTCGGGTCTCTTCCAATCCACTATTGCCTCTATCTTAGACGGATCCACAGAAATCCCATCTTTCGAAATAACATGACCCAGAAGTGACACCTTCTCGAGCCAAAATTCGCATTTACTGAACTTCGCAAATAATTTCTCCCTCGCAAGAATGGATAAAACTGTCCTCAAATGTTGCTCGTGCTCCTCTCAAGATTTCGAATAAACAAGAATGTCATCGATGAAAACCACCACGAACGAATCAAGATAAGGATGGAAAACTCGGTTCATCAAATCCATAAACACGGCCGGCGCGTTCGTCAACCCAAACGACATAACCAAGAACTCATAATGACCGTACCGAGTGCGAAAAGCAGTCTTCGGAATATCCTCCGATCGAACCTTCAACTGATGGTACCCACTCCTCAAATCAAGTTTAGAGAAAACCACGGACCCTTGAAGCTGATCAAATAAATCATCAATGTGCGGTAGAGGATACTTATTCTTCACCGTAACCTGATTCAACTTTCTGTAATCTATACACAATCTCAACGAACCATCTTTCTTCCGCACAAACAAAACCGGTGCTCCCCACGGGGAAACACTAGGGCGGATAAACCCTCGATCCAGCAACTCTTGCAACTGAACTTTTAATTCCTTCAATTATGCGGGAGCTAACCTATAAGGTGCTTTCGAAATTGGAGCCGTACCCGGCAAAAGATCTATACAAAACTCAATCTCACAATCGGGAGGCATAACATACTCGGTAGAGAAAACATCGGGAAATTCCCGAACTACCCGAACACTATCAAAACTAGGGGATTCTTTCATAGTATCAAGAACACTAGCCAAATACCCCTCACAACCACTATGCAATAATTTTCTCTCTTTCATAAAAGAAATTAAGCGAACCTTTCTACTCAGAGGACTAGCCTCAAACACAAACTTAGGCACATCGGGAATAGAAAAAGTAACAGTTTTCTTACGGGAATCAACAGAAGCATGAAACTTGCTCAACCAATCCATACCCAAAATGACATCAAAGTCTTGGATAGGAAGAATTACCAAATCCGCACAAAGGACTCGACCACAAATAACCACATCACAAGCACGAAAGACTCGATCAGAAATCAAGCATTCTCCTATAGGGGTCGACACCTCTAGCACGTACGGTAAAGACTCGAATGCAGCATTTAACATAGAGGCAAATTGCACAGAAATGTATGAATGAGATGATCCTGGATCTACTAACGCTCGTGCGCTCACATTAGACACAGAAACAATACCTCCAATAACGGATGGATCATCAGTAGCTTGTTGTTGATTCATGGAAAATGCCCTTCCTTGAACTTTGGGCTTCCCGGTAACATCCCTTTTCTGACCTTGATTATTACCAACTCCTGACCCGGATGCTTGTCCTCTACCTCTCGGGCAATCTTTTACAAAGTGACCCATTTGACCACAATTGGTGCACCTTCCTTGCTTCTTCCAACAACGGTCTTAAGAATGACCTTCCTTTTGACAATACGAACAAAGCCTCCTAATTTGGCTCCCTTGGTTCCCGGAAGTGGTACCCGGGTTCCTTGGGATCGGTTGCCCTCGGGACTGAGATTGTCCCCCAAAGTTACCTCGATTTTCGATCCTTGGTTGCGACTTGCTCTGCGCTCCTTGCTTACTCGGGTTGGCCACCTCGGTCTTCCTCTTATGCTCCCCAATATCTTGCTCTATCAAATAGGCTCGGTCCACCGCATCTTGGAACGTCACAATCCGTTGAGCAATCAGTTGAGTACGGATGGAGGTCTTCAATCCCCGAATAAATCTCATAGCCTTTTGTTCCTCGGTCCTCACCAAATAGTCGCAATACCGGGCCAATTCTATGAACTTAGCCGAGTATTGTGCTATAGACAACACACCTTGCTCCAGGTTGAGTAGCTCGATCTCTTTTCGGTTTTGATCAACAACCGGAATGAAATGCTCCTTAAATTTGCGCACGAACAACTCCCACGCATACACCGTGCGAGTATCATCCCAAGTAGCTTTAATACCTTTCCACCAATGCTTGGCGGCTCCCACAAGCTTGTAAGCCGCAAACCGGACCTTGTCCTCATCCGAACACCCAAATACATCATAAATCTTCTCCATAGACTCAATCCACAACTCAGCTTTCCGAACATCGGGCTCCCCATTGAATTCGACCGGTTTAAGTTTCAGAAATTGCTCCAATCCATAGCGGGGTGGTGCTTGCTCTACCCTCGGACCTTGATCATGTATGGCCTTCATGGCCGCCTCAAACATGCCTTGAAACATGGCACGGGCTTCTTCCCTTGTATCATTCTGATTTTGTGCCCCACTAGCACCTCCTCTGTTTTTTTCTTCCAGACATTGCGAGTAATTACCTGCATAAGACATCAACCGTTAATCACTCCGCACACTACTACCCACCTAGGTCATACTAATCCACCTAGACTTATACATAGAGCTAATGCCATAGCTCTGATACCAACTGTCGCGACCCCGGACCCCGCGGGCCCCGGGACCGCGAGCTGGACGTTGACTCTAAAACCAAAACTGTAAAATACCGAAGTTAAAAATTCCATTTAATACCAAAAGGGTGATAATCCAAAGTTTTACAAAACCAAGTTTGATAAAAACTAAATACAACTATCATAAACTTCCACAAGTTTATGCCCAACAAAATAAAAATATACAATTCTTAGTGACGTCATTGTTTGGTACAAATACCCCAAAAGGTTACACATTTATATAATGTAAACCAACCTATACAACTTTCCCCAAAAGAATGTTTCCACACTCGACGTCCTCTATCTCGTGATCAGCGAGACTATTCCTTAGCACCTGGGGGGGTTAAGGAAAAACAAAGATAAAAGAAAAGGGGGTGAGATAAATCTCAATAAGTTACTAATGCAACTACATGACATGCTATGATGCAAGAAGCAATAAGCAATGATAAATATCACATAGCACATAGCAATTATCACATAACAGATAGCAGCGGAAATAAACACATAACAAAGGATATAGCCAAGGTTTTCCAAACCGGAACATCCAAATAAAGGATCGCTGCGCAGCTTCAATAATCAACAAATCATCATCTTCATAATAGCATGAAAGCCGAAGAGAAAACCCCGGTACCAGAACCAATAACCAATGAAGTGTCACAAAGGACGGGAGACATGCCACAAAGTCATGCTCCAAGAAGCTAAAATGCACACAAAGGAGCTAGCTCTTCTCACATCCAAGGCCAATCTGGAGGAGGGTAATAATGGGGCAAAACAATGGTCAACATCACAATGGACTTGGCCTTGCCATCATAACGTTTCGCATCGCCCAAACACACACAAAATAGCAGCTGGGTTTTCACGTAAAGGCTAAGTAATAAAATACTAGCACGATAAACAACAAAGGATTCCAAAGTAGGGAATCAAGCCAAATAATCACCAAGAAGATGACATGAACCAACAATACACAATAAGGGTGCTCCAAAATTCCAATTAACAATCAATGAATTTCAAACACAAATTTGATCACAAGGACCCAATTCTAACACTAAGGTGTACTACAATGTTCACTAAGGTCAACTAAAAGGACACCCAAGACTTAGACCAAAGCACATTCTTCAATCTCACAAATTAACAAAATGTAAAGTTTCAGGGGTTCTGTGCGGCCGCCCAAAGTGGGTTGTGCGGTCGCCCAAAAAGCCTCAAAACCAGAACAAAAGCTTTCAGAAAGATGCGCGGTCGCCCAGGAAGTTTTGTGCGGCCGCCCAACCTTCCGGATTGCCAGACTTCCAACTCATGTACTAATGTGCCAAAACAACTAATAAGTCTAAAAAGACTCATATAACAACATTTAACAACCAAAATCAAGAATCAAACCAACATTCAAGATTTCACCATTTTTGATCAAAACTCCAAATAAATTCCCAATAAATTCAAAACCCAACCAAACTTCAAATACAACACAACACATCAAACATTATCCAAGCATGATATGAACATTTTAGCATTAAAATGGGGGAAAAGTAACTTACTTGAATTTTCTCAAAGTTGATGGATTTCAAATCTTTTGATTCTACGCGATCCTATCGACGATCTAAACAATGTTCACGTTTTAAGAAATGAATAATAATGAGAGGAAGAAGGAGTAAATGAAGAGAGAAGGAAGATGAAGAAAACTTACCCATTTCTACTTTGGAGAGAGAGAGAAATGCTGGGAGATGGGATGGAGAGAGTGAGGGAGATGGAGTGTATGAGGGAGAAGGAGGTGTAGGGAGAGGGTAGGAGTATTATTTAAAATCTTACACAAAGACCCCCTCCTCAAATACTACCCAACTCAATACTCCCCACTAACAACTAAAACCCAACAATACTACACTAACCCAAATAACCAAACAAAATGCTAGGCATAATTATTATAACACATAAATGCGCACATAACATTCAATAAATAAAATTTAAATAAATAAATAAGCAAATAATTAAATAAAAATCATTTAATTACTAATAAAATAGAGCCTATATTTCGGTCGTGACAATATCATGTGGAATTGTGGATGCAATTGCCTACGTCATCGAGACCATCTATTGCTTAGTCGGCCACATGGGACTACTTTCTTGGTTTCTTGAATTAGTGCAGAATTGTGGAGGCCTTATGCTAGTTTCGGGCCGCACTTGTTGTTGTCTTGATTTGAGATAATAACCAAAGTTGAAATAGTCTCATCCTCATAATTATAGAGAAACTAAAAAAACTAAATATTATGCTTAAATTAATGGAGATTAATTTAGTACCTAAACTGATGCGTAATATGTTTATATTATGTGCCAAACGCATAAATGGTTATATGCTATATGTGATGACCTTCAAAGAAAGTTTTAAGTCCTTCTGCCATGCCATGATGAAAACACTTGTTTATACATGGGTAATTTTGTGTGGCTGCCAAAGCGAGGTGCATTGATTTTATTCATGTATGAGCAAGATGAGTGAATAAGAGTTTCCTATGCGGTTAAAAATGGTTGGACTTAATTAAGCGTCAAAAGAGTTTTGGGCTTAAGGCAAAGATGAGATTGAACATGCTTTTTGAATTAGATTTCTTAAAGCATCTCATGAAAAGGAACTGAGAGTCATATGAGATATGAGTGACAAGAGTTGTCTACCTAATTAATTTGATTTGAGTGGTGCGCCAAAGCGTACTGAAAATTAAATTAAAGCGGGATCTTAACCCATTTAAATTATACTATACATGGATGTACAAAGAAGGTTGTATAATTTGTGGAGTATTTGGAAAAATACATTGTTTATTTTTTTTAAATGAAAATTGGTACTTATTAAATTTTGGAAATTTTGATAATTGTAGATAATGACTCACACACTCAATCAATTTCGTTGCGTCGATCCTTGAGAAGGATAAGCCTCCAAGGAATGGTACGACTTTATGGATTTGATCCGTAGCCTAAGATTGTTCTTAGGCAAGAAGATAAGTTGACATTCTCGATGGGCCTCTTCCTGCTGAACCAGAACCTACTGCCCCTAGGGCAGAAAGAGACAAGTACAAGAAAACATGTAATGATGGAGATGTAAGTTTTCTCATGCTGCTACTATGTGCTTAAAACTCCAACAAAGTTTGGAACATTGGAAGCCTATGAGCTAGGCGTGGAGTTAAGAGCCATGTTTCAAGAGCAAGCTAGGCAAGAGAGGTACAAGACCATTGTTGCATTCACTTCTTGCAAAATGAGTGAAGGGCAACAAGTGAGTCCTCAAATGCTTAAAATGAAAGGTTATGATGGACCATCTTGAAAAAACTTGGCTATCCAATCCCATTGGTGCTAGCCACAGATCTCTATTCTTGATCATTGCCTAAAAGTTATAATCAGTTTGTGAGAAATATAACATGCATGGAATGGATAAGAATCTCTCCGATTTGCAGGGATGCTTAAAACTGCGGAGATGAATATTGTGGAGAAAGGTTCTCTGTGCTCTTGGTTCATGATGGGAAGAAGGCTGGTGCCAAAGAAAAGGGGTAAGGCAAAAAGTTGTCAAACCCAAGTAGCCAAGGCAAAAGGTTGCAAAGGCTTCTGAGGCAAAACCCGACACACAAAGGATGCATATTGTTCTCCATGTCAAGAAATGGTCATTGGAAAAACGTAATTGCAAGGATTCTTGGAAGAGCAAAAGAAGAAGAAGGGCAGCAGGCTGCGTCACTTCAGGTATATATAGATAGATATTCTCCTTTCTACCACTGATTCTTGGGTATTGGCATACAGGATGTGGTTCTCACATTTGTTTAAATGTGCAGGGACTAAAGAAATGAGACTACTTAAAGAGGGTGAAGTAGACCTACGCGTGGGAATGGAGCAAGAGTTGCTGCATTAGCGTAGGGACTTATGAAGTCATTTACCTTCCGGTTTAATACTTGTTTTGAACAATTGCTATTATGTACCGGATTTAAGTAGAAATATTATTTCAAATTCTTGTTGGATAATGAAGGTTTTAAGTTTCTATTAAGAATAAGAAATTTTCATTTATTTAAATGATGTGCTTTATGGTATTGCAAATTCATTTAATGGCCTTTATATCTTGGATGTCAAGAATGAAAATAATGAAAAATGTCTATCATATAAATAAGAAATCTAAACCTAATGATGTAAATCATTTTATTATGGAATGTCGTCTTGGTCATATTAATGAGAAGCGTATCTCAAAACTCCATCGGGACGGTCATATGACACTTGTGAGTCGTGTCTTCTTGGAAAATGACTAAGACACCTGTTTACCAAGCTAGGTGAAGGGCAAGCGACTATTGGGGTGATACATTCTGATGTATGCGGACCATTAAGTAGCAATGCTAGGGGAGGATTTCAATACTTCATAACCTTCACCGATGATTATAGTAGATTTAGGTATGTTACCTAATGAAAACATAAAGTGAAGCATTTGAGATATTTAGAATATTTCAAAATGAAGTAGAAAAACAACTGGCAAAAGTATTAAAGCACTTCGATCGGATCGAGGTGGGGAATAATTGAGTCAGAATTGATGATCATCTAAAGAATTGTGAAATAGTTCACAATTGACTCCACCCGGAACACCACAATGGAATGGTGTGTACGAGAGGAGAAATCAGACTTTGTTAGACATGGTTCGTGTTGGTAGTGTGCCCTAGGCACGTTTAATAAACGTTGTAATTGTATCATTTATTTCATATCAATAAAGAGATTTTTGATTATTATGTTGTTCATGTTTACTTATAATAATCTCCGTCCCTAGTACTTGTTAAGCACTAGTATAAAGGCTAAATGATCATGGGATGATCATGTTAGATTTATGGGTACTTGTTTGGAACAAGGTACTGGACATGACCGCTGTATGAGATTTATGTCATGGTCCATGTCAAACATATATCTCCTATTAGTTATGTCATTTGAATCCTTAGACATGAAGTTATTATAGTCTTCCACTTGATGAACATTATGTTTGACATATTCAAACGCTACCTTTAACGGGAAGTTATAAAGGGTATGATTGGCATAATCGGATTCACGTAGGAAAGAATAATAAGCTAAATGGATTTGTTCCTCCTCGGAGAGATGTCAAGCTTGGGCCACTCGTAGGAATGATGTTGATGAAATGTTCGGTCGGACTCAAATGATTGATTGGATCAATAGCATTTGAATTATCAACATATTCGGAATCGAGAAAGTATTGAACAAAACAAGTGACTGTTTGACATGACTTGTGTTCAATGACATCGTGGACAAAGGGATTGTGACATATTCTAAAGGAATGCGAACTTGTATCTAGTTATACTATTGGGTAGGTATGACGGTTGCTAGAACCTAATCATATCTTATGGTTTCATTTTGAACCATTGCCAACTTAGTATAATCCTAGAGGGTCACACACAATAGAACGAATCTTTAAAAGGACTATATTGGAATTTGGAAATTCTGGACATTCTGAGAAGTGGGCGACCGCACATTTGGACTGGGCGGCCGCACACTTAGTTCAGTTTTGTACCAGTTGTTTCAGATAGTTGTGCGACCGCACAGAGGCTTTTGGGCGGCCGCACAGCACCACGTCGGGTGGCAGATCCTAATTTGATTAGGAAACGAATTTTGACGGATTTTGACACAAGTTTTTATTTGGAATAGGTCATACTTGTGTATAAAAAGACCAAATTCGGCCAGCACTCAAGACGTATGATTTTGTGAGTCTCAAAGAGTTTGAGAGAGGGTTTATTTGTTCCAAGACATTCTTGGTTGAGGAACAAAATAATACACAAAAAATTCCATATAGTCATATCAATTGTGAAAGTGTGTTTCATAGTGTTGGTCTAGCAACCAAGATCAAAGAAGCTCCTTTGATATTCGTTCGAAGTGTGGATACCGCTAGAGGGTGAAAATCATCATCTTCAAAGTTCGTGTTCAAGCTTTGTGATCGTGATCAAGTCTTCAAACCTCCACCAAAGACCAAGAGAATTTGATAGAATCAAGGGTTAGTTATTCCTCTATTCTTATGTTGTATTTGATTTAATCATATAAACGGTTCCATGGCTTTAGGTTTCAAAATTTTAAATGCTAATCCGCTGCGCATTTTGATCGAAACCCAACAGTGGTATCAGAGCCCCGTTCATGTTGATATTTCAATACCTAGATCATGTTATGTGTATATAAATTGTTTATGTGCCTTGCATGATTTGAATATTGGAATATATGTTGTATGTGTTTTGTGATTTTATGTGGTTTATTGTTTTGCAACTTTAATCGCACGATTCAATCGCAATAAATAATTATGGTGGATTCAGAATTGTTGATTATTAATTTTTGATTGGATCAAAGTTTAATAATCGGGGAAAACGATTTTGAGACAAAATTTCGAACTTTGAAATTCTGCACATTCTGTGGTACTGGGCGACCGCACAAAACGCTTTGGGCGGCCGCCACAGTTTGGGCGACCGCACAAGGTTTTTGGGCGGCCGCACAATTTGATCAGAAGGTATGATTTTGGTTGAAAAATCAGAATTTGGAATTTTCGAGAGGTTCAACAAAACCAGTAACAGAACCAATCCAGACTGTGATCTGGAATGGGTTTTGGGTAGTTGGTTTGTGTGTGGATCTTGGGGTTTGATTTTCTATTTGTTTAGTCTTGTGATTCTAAGATTGGTTCAAGGTTTGATGGCTAATCTGCGTTCATCGAGATTGTGTTTCCCAAATTTGATCGCAATCAAAGTTTCAAAGATGAAACGAAGTTAGAATTATGAAGAGTTCATAATTGCTAAAATTGAGAAACAAAGTTCTTGATTCAATGATTGGAGATCCATGTGGAATGTGAATGCAATTGGCCTACGTTCATCGAGACCATCATTGCTTAGTTTCGGCCACATGGACTACTTTCTTGGTTCTTGAATTAGTGCGGGATTGTGGTGCCTAATGGCTTAGTTCGACCGCACTTCTTGATGTCTTGATTTGGAGATAATAACCAAAGTTGAAATAGTCTCATCCTCATAATTATAGAGAAACTAATGACACATAAATACCATGCTTAAATTAATGGGATTAATTAGTGGCTAAACTGATGTATAACATGTTTATATTATGTGCTCATAAATGTGTTATATGCTATATGTAATGAACCTTCAAAGAACGTTTAAGTCTTTTATTGCCATGCCATGATTAAAACACTTGTTAGTACATGAGTGATTTTATGTAGATTCTCCCTAGCGAGATGCATTAAATTTGTTATGTATGAGCAAGATAGATAGTGTGGGAACGCCTAGCGGGACACATTAACTATACGTTTAAAATGGTTAGACTAATTGGGCGTCAAAACAGTTTTGGGCCTAGGCAAAGATGAGGTTTAACATGCTTTTTGAAATTGGATTTCTTAAAGAATCTCATAAAAAGAACTAAGAGTCATATGAGATATGATTGACAAGAGTTGTCTACCTAATTAATTTGATTTTGTGTAATCCGCCTTAGCGGACTTGAAATTAAATTAAAGTGGGATCTTAACCCATTTAAATTATATTATACATTGGATGTATATGAAGGTTATATAATTTAGTGGGAGTATTTGTTTGAAAAATACATTATTTATCTCTTTAATGAAAAACGGTACTTATTAAATTTGGAAATTTTGCATATTTGTAGATAATGACTAATAACACTCAATCAATGTCGTTGCGATCGATCCTTGAGAAGGATAAGCTCGAAGAGAATGGTACAACTTTATGGATGGATCCGTAGCATAAGAATCGTTCTTAGGCAAGAAGATAAGTTGTACATTCTCGATGGGCCTCTCCCCGCTGAACCACCGCCTACTGCCCCTAGGGTAGAAAGAGACAATTACAAGAAACATCGTAATGATTCTAGAGATGTAAGTTGTCTCATGCTTGCTGCTATGTGTTCAAAACTCCAACAAAGTTTGGAACATTTAGAAGCCTATGAGATAGGCGTGGAGTTGAGAACCATGTTTCAAGAGCCAAGCTAGGCAAGAGAGGTACAAGACCATTGTTGCATTCACTACTTGTAAAATGAATGAAGGGCAACAAGTGAGTCCTCACTTTCTTAAAATGAAAGGTTATGTAGAGCACCTTGAGAAACTTGGTTATCCAATCGCATTGGAGCTAGCCACGGATCTCATTCTTAATTCATTGCCTAAAAGTTATAATCAGTTTGTAATGAATTATAACATGCATGGAATGGATAAGAATCTCTCTGAGTTGCATGGGATGCTCAAAACTGCAGAGATGAAAATTGTGGAGAAAAGGTTCTCCCGTGCTCTTGGTTCATGATGGGAAGAAGCCTGTGCCAAAGGCAAGGGTAAGGCAAAAAGTTGTCAAACCCAAGATAAGCAAGGCAAAGGTTGCCAAGGCTTCTGAGGCAAAACCCGATACACAAAAGGATGCAATTTGTTTCCATTGTCAAGAAATTGGTCATTGAAAACGTAATTGCAAGGCTTCTTGGAAGAGCAAAAGAAGAAGAAGAGCAGCAAGGCTGCGTCGACTTCAGGTATCTATATGATAGATATTCTCCTTTCTACCACTAATTATGGGTATTGGATACGGATGTGGTTCTCACATTTGTCTAAATGTGCAGGGGACTAAAGAATAGGAGACTGCTTAAAGAGGTGAAGTAGATCTACGTGTGGGAAATGGAGCAAGAGTTGCTGCATTAGCCGTAGGGACTTATGAAGTCACTTTACCTTCCGGATTAATTCTTGTTTTGAACAATTGTTATTATGTTCTGGATTTAAGCAGAAATATTATTTCATTTCTTGTTTGGATAATGAAGGTTTTAAGTTTCTTATTGAGAATAAGAAATTTTCTATTTATTTTAAATGATGTGCTTTATGTATGCTAATTCATTTAATGGCCTTTATGTCTTGGATATCAAGAATGAAAATAATGTCTATCATGTAAATAAGAAATCTAAACCTAATGATATAAATCATACTTATTTGTGGCATTGCCGTCTTGGTCATATTAATGAGAAGCGTATCTCAAAACTCCATGGGGACGGACTTTTGGGTCATGTGACTTGAGTCATATGACACTTGTGAGTCGTGTCTTCTTGGAAAAATGACTAAGACACCTTTTACCAAGTTGGGTGAAAGGGCAGCGACTTATTGGGTTGATACATTCCGATGTATGCGGACCATTAAGTAGCAATGCTAGGGGAGGATTCAATACTTCATAACCTTCACTGATGATTATAGTAGATTGGGTATGTTTACCTAATGAAACATAAAAGTGAAGCCATTCTGAGATATTTAAAAATTTCAAAATGAAGTAGAAAAACAACTTGGCAAAAGTATAAAGGCACTTCGATCAGATCGAGGTGGTGAATACGAAGTCAAGAATTTGATGATCATCTAAAGAATTGTGGAATAGTTTCACAATTGACTCCACCTGGAACACCACAATGGAATGGTGTGTCCGAGAGGAGGAATCGGACTTTGCTAGACATGGTTCGATCAATGATGAGTCAAGTTGATCTTCCAATATCCTTTTGGGGTTACGCCTAGAAACCGCTGCTTTCACACTAAATAAGTTCCAACTAAATCGGTTCCAAAGACTCCATATGAGATGTGGAGTGGAAAGAAACCTAGTTATCTTTCATGAGGATTTGGGGTTGCGAAGTTTATGTCAAGAGACTTATCTCTGAAAACTAGCACACAAATCTGATAAATGTATTTTCGTGGGATATCCTAAGGAAACTAAAGGATATTAACTTTACAACCGAGAGGACAACAAAGTGTTTGTTGCCCGAACTGGTGTCTTTCTAGAGAAAGATTTTCTCTCCAAAGAAATCAGTGGGAGTAAAATAAATCTTGAAGAAATTCGAGACCCAGAAAATAACATTGAACCAATAGTGGAACAAGAACAAGACCCACAAGGAGTTGTGGAACCTGTTCAAAATACACAAAGCATCTCGCAGATCTAGTAGGTTACGATCCGAGCCCGAGAGATATGGATTTCTCGTAACGGATAGTAATGAGGTAGAAATCATTGAGAAATGATGAACCGTCAAACCTACCAAGAGGCGATGTCTTCTCCTGATTGGACAAGTGGCTTGGAGCCATGGAATCCGAATTGCAATCCATGCAAGACAATCAAGTTTGGAATTTGATTGATGCGCCCGAAGGTGTAAAAACCATAGGATGCAAATGGGTCTTCAAGAAGAAGACTGACATGGATGGAAGGTGCATACTTACAAATCTAGGCTTGTAGCGAAGGGTATAGGCAAGTTCATGGTATTGATATGATGAGGACCTTTTCACCCGTAGCAATGATCAAGTCTATAAGAATTTTGCTTGCCATTGCCGCATATCATGACTATGAAATATGGCAGATGGACGTCAAAACCGCTTTCCTGAATGGAAAACTACAAGAGGATGTGTATATGACACAACCAGAAGGTTTTGAACAAGATTTAAGGTATGCAAATTGCAAAGATCCATCTATGGATTGAAGCAAGCTTCTAGGAGTTGTGAATCTCCGTTTTGATGAATCGGTCAAAGAGTTTGGTTTCATCAAGAACGAAGATGAGCTTGTGTATACAAGAAGCTTAGTGGGAGCAAAGTGCTTTTCCTTATTTATACGTGGATGACATATTGCTCTTGGAAACGACATTCCTACACTCAGTCTGTAAAGACTTGGTTAGGAAAGTGCTTCGCAATGAAAGATATGGGTGAAGCCGAATATATTCTTGGCATTAAGATCTATAGAGATAGATCAAGGAGGCTACTTGGTTAAGCCAAAGTACATACATGACAAGGTCATAGAAGATTCCGTATGGAAAATTCTAAGAGGGCACCTTGCCCGGTTACATGAGTTTCTTAAGCAAGACTCAATGTCCTAAGACAAAAGATGAGCGTGAGAAAAATGAATGATGTTCCATATGCTTCGGCATTGGATCCATCATGTATGCCATGATTTGTACTAGGCCGGATGTGTCTTATGCTTTGAGCATGACAAGTAGATACCAATCCGATCCTGGCGAAAATCACTGGATAGCTGAAAAAGCGATTCTTAAGTACTTGAGAAGGACTAAAGACTCGTTTTGGTCTATGGAGGAATGGAAGATGATCTCGTTGTAAATGCTTACACGGATGCAAGCTTCCAAACCGACAAAGATGATAGCGATCGCAATTGGGTTTTGTGTTTATGTTAAATGGTGGAGCTGTAAGCTGGAAGAGTTCCAAGCAAGTACAACACTGATTCTACAACAGAAGCTGAGTATATTGCTGCATCGGATGCTGCAAAGGAAGTTGTTTGGATTAAGAAGTTCATAACTGAACTTGAAGTGGTTCCTAGTATGCTAATCCAATAGACCTTTATTGCGATAATAATGGTGCTATTGCTCAAGCAAAGGAACCAGGAGCACATCAGAAATCCAAACACATACTTAGGCGTTTTCATATCATTCGAGAGATCGTTGATAGGGGAGACGTAAATATATGCAGAGTACCTATTGATGACAATGTTGCGGACCCGCTAACAAAGGGACTTCCACAAGATAAACATGATGGTCATGTTAGGTCCATGGGTATTAGATACATGGGAGATTGGGCCTAGGGCAAGTGGGAGATTGTTGGTAGTGTGCCCTAGGCACGTTAATAAACGTTGTAATTATCATTTATTTCATATCCATAAAGAGATGTTTTGATTATTATTGTGTTCATGTTTACTTATAATAATCTCCGTCCCTAGTACTTGTTAAGCACTAGTATAAAGGCTAAATGATCATGGGATGATCATGTTAGATTTATGGGTACTTGTTTGGAACAAGGTACTGGACATGGACCGCTGTATGAGATTTATGTCATGGTCCATGTCAAATATATATCTCATATTAGTTATGTCATTTGAATCCTTAGACATGAAGTTATTATAGTCTTCCACTTGATGAACATTATGTTTGACATATTCAAACGCTACCTTTAACCGGGAAGTTATAAAGGGTATGATTGGCATAATCGGATTCACGTAGGAAAGAATAATAGCTAAATGGATTTGTTCCTCCTCGGAGAGATGTCAAGCTTGGGCCACTCGTAGGAATGATGTTGATGAAATGTTCGGCGGACTCAAATGGATTGATTGATCAATAGATTTGAATTATCAACATATTCGGAACGAGAAAGTATTGAACAAAACAAGTTGACTGTTTGACCATGACTTGTGTTCAATGACATCGTGGACAAAGGGATTTGACATATTCTAAAGGAATGCGAACTTGATCTAGTTATACTATTTGGGTAGGTATGACGGTTTGCTAGAACCTAATCATATCTTATGGTTTCATGTTGAACCCATTGCCAACTTAGTATAATCCTAGAGGGTCACACACAATAGAACGAATCTTTAAAAGGACTATATTGAATTTGGAAATTCTGGACATTCGGAGGTGGGCGACCGCACAGTTTGGACTGGGCGGCCGCACACTTAGTTCAGTTTTGTACCAGTTTTGTTTCAGATAGTGTGCGACCGCACAGAGGCTTTTGGGCGGCCGCACAGCACTGTCGGGTGGCAGATTCCTAATTTGATTAGGAAACGAATTTGGATGGATTTTGACACAAGTTTCCTATTTGGAATAGGTCATACTTGTGTATAAAAGACCAAATTCGGCAGCACTCAAGACGAATGATTTTGTGAGTCTCAAAGAGTTTGAGAGAGGGTTTATTTTGTTCCAAGACATTCTTGGTTGAGGAACAAAATAATACACAAAAAAATTCCCATATAGTCATATCAATTGTGAAAAGTTGTTTCATAGTGTTGGTCTAGCAACCAAGATCAAAGAAGCTCCTTGATATTTGTTCGAAGTGTGGATACCGCTATAGGGTGAAAATCATCATCTTCAAAGTTCGTGTTCAAGCTTGTGATCGTGATCAAGTCTTCAAACCTCCACCAAAGACCAAGAGAATTGATAGACATCAGGGTTAGTTTATTCCTCTATTCTTATGTTGTATTTGATTTAATCATATAAACGGTTCCATGGCTTTGGGTTTCAAAATTTTAAATGCTAATTCCGCTGCGCATGTTTGACGAAACCCAACAGTTCGATCAAGATGAGTCAGTTGATATTCCAATATCCTTTTGGGTTACGACTCTAGAAACCGCTGCTTTCACACTAAATCGTGTTCCAA